>CM056577.1:2821089-2856089 GCA_029721435.1 Gymnothorax reevesii
ATTGTAAGCAATATCGAAGTTTTACAATGATGATTACTTTTATTTATCAGGCATTTACATAACACTTTATAAAATAAATATATAATATAATATAATAATGAGAAGCTTTGTACTGCAGCTTTGAGTGTAGGTGCTGTGCAGTGTAACCTGCTTTTTAAGTTCGCTCAATTAAGTTGAATCAAGAATCAAACTATTTATGAACTGAATAATCAAGACCAATACAAAAAACCAAGTTGACGAAGAAATTATCGATCAAGAAATGACAAAGTGATAACCAACAAACTGCAACTGGGCTACAATTTACAATTCACATCACAGATGTGATATTGTGAGGACTGAAAGAAAATCCAAATAAATAATTCAAAACTTTCAGTGAATTTCATTTCTCACTTTAGCATTTTTTTCAGGAGCGTAATTTATTTTAAGATGGCACATAACTTATTTGAAATATTTTGAGTGTTAAAAAGAATAAATTTAAAATAGGAAACATCTTCCCTGGCATATCAAACACAATTAGATTGACACAAAACTGCATGACTTACCAGCCTAGCAAGGAAATATGTGTTGTTTTATGAGCTATTTGAATTCAGAATCTTTGAAAGACATGCTGATGTTTCATGTCATCATTAATATGGAAAATGCTTAATTACCTTGTATTGCAATTAACAATAATGCCAGTTAAAAACAAGTTGGTGGGTCATTCTAATAATAATTAATTTATTAAATTACAAACGTAATGGTTGTGCTCTGAGCACTGGTGGTGTGCATGGACAGGGCTTTCAAAAGTTTTTGGTGTAGGCGGCTGGCAGAGTAGAGCAGGCGGCTGTGGCTGGTGGTGGAAGTGCCCAGAATCCCAGCACTGAGGGCGCAAAGCCCTCCAGGAGAAAAGTAAATATTTGAAGCTCTATGATGCATTCTGGAGCCTTCTAGCGCCTGATTTCCTTGTTATTTGCTGATGTAAATTAAAATTGTTTTAGTTTTAGCATATATTTTTGCGGATGCTTGTCATTATTTGCTCATGATGCATTACTGCACACATGTATTGTCAGTTCCGATTATCAGTCATTAGAATTATATACATGCAACAAACCCCTTTGTGCAGAAGCCAAATCAGAAAATGTATGAGTTCCCCTGTTGAAATCTAACTTCCTGCCCAGAATCGTTCACTGCGCAGCCATGAAATTGTGACATGCACGCTGATTGGCTGGCCCTTAAGAGACCAGGCAAGTGCCAGCCAATCAGCGTGCGCGTCACAATTTCATGGCTGTGCCATGAACGATTCTGGGCAGGAAGTTAGATTTCTGGGGGGAATTTTTGCCTTTTCCAGACTTACTTTTCGGAATGAGAGGGAGTTTTTTCTGATCTCTGAAACATAACTGTACGAATAAAGATGTAACGCTGAACAATTTCCAAACAACTATTCAAATAACTAAGCTAAGCGAAAGTCAATACAGATGCTGATTTTGCCGACTCAGGATCAACCTTTATCAACATTCCGCAAAACGAGTTTGCAATGAGAAGCTAACATTATGAGTGTTCCACTCGGGGAATAGAGCTGAATTACAGGTGTTGTCATACTTTTTCCAACCCTTGCAAAGACTAAGCTCCAGTAAATGATTAAAACACATATGGTAATGTAGGTAAAACATTACACTTTACTTTAACACCATTACATTGACTAATAACTTAACGCCATCGTTTTATATTTGTAGTTTAAGGGAAATTTCAATTGAATGCCGGCAATAAAGTTTCCATGCAGGAAACATTTCCGTATACTGTCGGTGATCAAAACGTTCCAAATGAAATGATGGTTCTTTTTAGATATGTTAGCAAGACTTAGTGCATCTTTACCTTTCTTGTAAAAAAGGACAATATTTTTGAGGTTTTGAGTTTTTTATCCTCGGCCAAAGGGAGATGCAAATTTCTGAACGCAGGCGATGTAGTAATTTTCTGCCTGCGCAAGCACCTCAAGTCTTTATCAAAACTGTACGGACGTAGCATACGGAGGCTGCGCCAGGCTCACGGTCGGAGCGCAATGAAGGAATGTAGGAAACCATGATGGCTTACTAAAGCAAGGAAATAACGCAATGACTCCATCTTTTACAGAAAATATGGCTAAACTCCGAGTTAAAGAAACGACGAAGGTGACAAAAAGAATTTCACGATATGGAGAATCATAGTCGCGAGTATTTTGTCGCCCTGTCCCGAGTAGACGGCGATTACCGCCATTCGGCGGCTACTTTTGAAAGCCCTGATGGAGGACAGGAAATGATGGACTGAACTCAGGTGCAAAGCTGGATTTCGTTGTATTTATTACGCCTGTGGCCCAACAGGAAGGCACATAAGGACCAACACAAAACAAATTAGGAATCAAGGTTCCTAAATAACACCATCAGTTATGCAAACACTGGGATTTAGCTACAGTAACAATGCATTAAAAATAGACAAGAAAGTGGAAGCGAGGTTCCTTAACCCCTTTATGCAGATATAGAGGCCGGCGTCTGTAAATTTCGAAATTTAATTCCTAAATAATTCTGTAATAGAATTTCCAAATGCCTCCCTTCACTGGAATAATTTTTCACAGCACAACACTACCACACTGTGGAGAAGAACAGCAGCTGCTTGCAATTATTGCGGCGCTGAAGAATGCAGTCCAGGTCTAGACAGACCAGTGAGTTATAAGGCTGGAGGTGTGTCCTTACACAAACACTTCAAAATATGTCTTAACAGCATTGACGGATGATTCAATATCTGAAAGAATGATAAATAATAAATAAATCAATTATTTTCATATTAACACCATGAATGTCTTCCTGCCCTCCCCAACACTAAAGTAAAATGGATATCATGCCTTATTAGGTGAGCTTACTGAAGATCCTTCTATATCAAGGTTGAAGGGCTTAATGATTGCTCCAGTGGATAATCCTAAGCCCAGGTCTGAGCTGGTACATTTGGGGTGACTTGGCCAGGATTTCGCCCTGGCTGAGTTTTTTCTCTTGTTGTTGTTATTGTTGTTCTTGAAATAGCAGCAGCATTAGAATCAGGGCTATAATTTATGGTCATATTATTAAACAGAGCTCAAAATGGATCTTAATGCAACACAGAGGGTAAGAGAAACTGTGTGGGCGGGACCTTCAGTACGTCGGCAGGGCAACCATGCGTCCATCAGTGAGGCAGCAGAAGACTCGTCGGTGTGGACTCTCTTTGCGAATGGACGCTCTCCAAGGGTCGTTACAGTTATGAACAAGGACAGGATGAAACTATGGGATGGGAGAAGTCATGTCAGTGGTAACAGTGATAGGCCTCGCTCCTTCTTACATCAATATCAAGTGACATCAGATACACACAGTCACAGGTAAGTCATTCGGATTTAATGGACTAAAATCGTATTGGCTGCAGGCTCTCTTAACTCCTCCCCAAGGCTCACATCTACGCCCATCCTCTTTCAGCATATGTGTGTGCCTTTTACTCTGTTTGTGCGTCTGTGTGTGTGTTCACGTGTTTGCAGATAAATGTGATAATGTTTGGGTGAGTTTGAGTGTGTTTGCCATTGTGTTTGTGCATATGTGCGAAGACGTGCACAAGTATTACACTGTTAGCAGCGAGCATGTGTGGCATTTGACCGCTGAGCATGCATGTGAGCAGTCACGGGGGCATTCGTGTGTGTGTGTGCGTGTGTGTGCGTGCATGTGCGTGAGTGTGCGAGACACATTATGCGGCACTTATATGGTGATAGAACTATTGCGCATTACAGTCACAAGCAAGGATGTTAGTTCTGCGATAATGTTATTGTGTGTTACAATTCCTCCGGCCCGAGTTCTGGTTTCCTGTGTTGACGGTTCCACCGGTGTGATGATGGCAGTTTCTACATGTGCGGCAACTTCTTGGAACTATAATTTCGCCTAGAGTCTACCGCTTTAAGAGCCGTGTGCAGGGTGAAATCGCGCGAAGCCTGACTGCTGTAATATCATCGGAACGGAAGCCCATGAGTTTTTAAAAGAACCTTTGTGTGACTCCAATGTCAGTGTTCCCGCTAATATGGCTAATAAAGACACCATTGGAGCATATACTGCTCCCCTCCCCCAAGAGAAAAAGCTTCAAAATTATATATTACTGTAGGAGCTCACTGTGGCGTGAGAACGCAACACTGACGAGCTAGAACTTGGATTCAATAGATGCAGAGGGGGTCCAAATCAATTACATGAATTTCTCTCATTAAAGAGCTTGTGGTGAGATATAATTAATTTAATTATTCTTCCTATCTTCCCGGATGTTGTAAATATCACCCTCAGGATCATGTAACCTGCCGATGCCCTGCCTCGCCTGTAACGCATGAGCACCGTCCACACACGCGCAGTTTTACGAGCCTAATGACCGTCTGGCTCGCGGCCCCGACCCCGTCTCGGTGCGCCATATGGCGCGCGCTTCTCCTGCACCCAAAGGCATTCCATCACCGCAGAGACAGTTTGGGAGCGCGGTGACGCAAGAGAACCCTTTTTGGGGAAAATGAAATCGCAAGGCGAGCATGAGAAGTTACGAAGTGCTGAGGTAGGAAAAGGTAATAACCATGGTGCCAACGGTTTCATTTTGCTCATTATGACATCAGCCAAGTAGGCTACAGACAAGTTAAGATCGCCCAATTTTTGGTGGTTATATGTAAGCACTGTTAAACTCTGGTTCCATAATGTTCTCATTAGCATGTTTCAGCATCTCTTGCTGTGTGTGTGTGTATGTGTGAGAGCGAGAGAGACTGAGCGTGTGTTTGTGCGTGAGACGGAATGTGTGTCGGTTAGAGGGAGAGAGTGTATGAGAGAGATAAACTGTGCATGCCTGTGTGTGTGCGTGAGAGTGAGAAACTGTGAGTGTACGTGTGTGTGTGTGTGTGTGTGTGTGTGTACGCTGCAGGTGCATCGTCCGGGTTTATTCCGAGATAAACCCACGCTTATCACTTTGAATACAAATTCTTGCGCTGGCCGCCGGACATTGCGCCCAACTTCTCGGTATTTTATCGATTGTTTTTTTTTCTTTCTGTCTGTCTTTTGAACTTATTTTGGGGTTGCCTGTTTTCGGCAGGGCCCTGCATATCCGCGATGTCCGTTCTGCCCGCCCCACGGCTCGCCCTCAGCCCTCATCGTTTTCTTTCTCTTTTTGCGATTATTTATAACGGGATGAGGAAGGCGGGGGGAGGCGAGCATGAGGCCAGCGCGGGGGGTAATGAGTCAATACGACTAATAATTTAATGAGGGCACGAGGAGAGCGAGCGAGCGAGGGAGGGAGGGAGGGAGGGAACGAAAGACAGAAAAAGAGAGGAATAAATAGGCACCGTCCGACCGTGAACGAAAAACAAAAGCAAACAGAACGGAGAGACCCGTCAAACCTCTCCGCCGCGGAATGCGCTACCCGTTACCGACATCGGAACTCGAAACGCACTTCGTTGCCCTTTTGTGCCTTCAGATCGTAGACATTACATTCATAGGAGAAGACGGGCGATTTTAGACCCTTTACCTCCGGAACGATGGACAGTATTAACTGACGAACGAGTCTTTATACGGACCGACGCCTGATACGTTGGCTCCAGAACCGCTTGACATTTGTTTACCTCTGCGCCTGATGCTGATGTGTAACTGAACCGTTTTCATGTGAGAGGTGAGTCACTCCGGCAGAAGACTCCCCACTCTGTGGATAAATGTTAAAACTTTCTGAAAAGAGCCGTCCATTTCTCTGAGGATCTAAATCCCGTTTCTGAGGATCAGAATGAAACATCCGCCGACCACCCCGGTCAAATAGCCGATTTTCGGTTGCCTTCCGCGTCGATGCCCCCACCCACTGCTGCCCGTGTTCTCGCCCTTCTGCCCAGCTGAAATTTTCCGGAAAATCGCCTTTTCCGCCTTTCGCAGGCAGAGAACAATCCGTCAGAAGGCGGAGGTCCGCTGTCATGCTCACAGAGCGGAAGAACTTCGACGGCACCGTCCCGTCCTGGCTGAACTGAAGGGTCGTCCGGAGATCATATAAGCGACCCCCGGGGTGGATGCACCACGGGGATTTGGAGGAGTGAGTCTCGAGACGCTGTGTTTCCCCTAATTTGTCTCCGATCTGCGGCATTGTTCCGCTTTCCGGGCAGCGCGAGGCTCTCGCCTCCTTTGTCTGTTTTAGGGGTCATCGCTAAATCCTGACCTGGAATCCGGAATGAGTCCTTACTGTGTTTCCGAAACTTGGCACGATGAGACCGTAACCGGCCCATATCGGATGCAAATGTAGTTGGAAAAAAGTTTTAATCAGCGATTGGGTATTTGTCAGGAGAGTACGCATTTTCGCATAGAAACGGTCTCAGAATGTTTTTTTTTTTAATGGGCCAAGCTCTTAGATTTTTTCCTGTTAAATTAAAAAAACAAGTAAAATTCACATTTACTCTAAGTTGGGCTTTGATCAGAAAGTATTTCTTTTTTCCAGCTGAAATATTGTTGTTTGCCAGCTCGTGACAGTTTGTCGGTACCGGGGGGGGGGGGGGGGGGGGCACTGGAGAGAGTGTGGGGGTTGAGTTGGTCCTTTTGGGCTGTGGATGATGAAATGTGCACTTTCCTCAGAAGACTGAACACCTGTCAGGCAGGTACGGTAATGTAATGAGATATTACTTTCATTGCCAATCAGGATGCATATGAGTGGGTGTGTCTGGAGAATAATGTACTGAGGGCTGTCAGGATGATGTCCTCACCTGACCTACTCATCCACATAAAGGGTGCTGATTGGTCTAGCTGGTTACATCGTGACCTGTGTGGCTGGCTGACAAAGGTGTTGATTGGGTAAGGATATGGAATGTATCACCTGGTTGCAGATGGATGAATTGAATAGGAGTTATGAATCAGTTGAGATTCATTGATTGCTGGGTGAATTCACTGGCTCCTGCCTGGAGCTGCATGCTTCTCCTGTGGGTTGGAGGTGTTTTCTCACGGAGAAGGGGTTCTGGGTTTGAGTCCCAGGTTTGACGGTGTGTTCCCCTCACCCCACCCCCACCAGATGGACAGACAGACGGACAGACCTCAGAGCTGAGCCCTGGGGAACTCGCATGGGTCTGACACAGATGAATAATTGTCCAGTGGGGTTAATCTCTCTGATGTCTTATTTGATAAATTGGGACACTCTTACGATGGATTGGCTTGATTGAATGATTGATTAAATGTATGGTCAATTGCCCTCCAATCGATCAAAACTATGACTGATTTGTTGGTTGAGTTGATGATAAATCAACTGGTTGAATGATAAATGTTGATTGTTTTGTAAATTTATTGAATCGTGGAATTTTCAATAGATTGATTGAATAATTGACTGATTGGATATACCACCTGACCTCCTCTCTCTCTCTTACCCCCAGGAGTTTGTGAGCGTGGGGGGAGGGGCAGGGGGTGGGGCTAATTATGATGATGCAACACCCCAGCGAAGCGTTCGTGGGAAAGGAGAACTGCGAACTCCCCTGCGGCGTCGGGGACCTGAAGGGCCCCCCTGTGAAGCTGGCCCGGCGAGAGCAGAATGGGGGCCCCCTCCCGGGGCAGGCCTGGCAGGGTGGCCTGGGGCCCAAAGCGGCTGGGGGGCCCCTCAAACCGCTTGGACCCTCCCAGCTCCGGCCCTATCACAGGAGAGGTAATACATCACAGTGTGCTCTGTTACATCGTACTAACCTGTGTGAGAACATCATGCCTCATCGTATAATTGTATTACATTATGTGTTGCTACATTGTGCTACACTAAATTATTATTACATATGTGTTCCACTGTACTGCCTTGTCACACTACTGTACATATATTGTTACGTCGTGCTATGCCTCGTTATTACAGTTTATTCCATTGTAGTACTTTTTGACACTGTAACTTGCGCTAAGTTATTGCAGTATATTCTATTGTATTACTGTTACTGTTGCACTATAATACAACATTATATAGTATGTGGTGTAACATTGAACAAGGCTTCATGACTACAGTAAATTGTCTGACATGACATTTTGTTTACATTTTTCGAAATTGAGTAGCCTGTTCTCACTGAGTTTTTCATAATATTATTTTTCTCACACTCATATGTGCTGTTAAATGGTGCTGTGCAGTGTTACTACAGTGATGCCATCTTATTATACTGTTGCTGTGGTAAGTGTTGAGTATTGTACTACACAAATATCTCTAGTAATGCTACATTGTATTATCAGATTATACTTCAAAAATCTGTCAAAGCTCCCTCCCTCCAAAGTTATGTGACACCATCATTAGTAAAAAGATAATGGTTTTAATATCAGTGGTTTAGTTATTCTAAAAAGTGAGAGGTTTTCTCTGAATTTTTAGTGTGCATTTCTAAAATAAACCTGGGCTTTTCAGCATAATGGTAAACACAGAGTTACAAACCAGTCTTATTTCCTGTCTGAGAGCTGTTCACACAAATATGTACTGACAAGCTTCAGCTGATGTTCATATATCTTCTGTACTTCTTCCAATAAAATTCCCTTTCTCAGTCCAGTGGTTTCATAAATGGGATGCCTTCTAGAAACATCAGCCTCACTTTGTTGTTTTTTCACCACAGTCATCTCCATTTTGCTGCCATAAAACTGCTTTTGCAAAACTAAAGTTTGGCCCAACCCTAACAAAGCACTCACGCAATAGCAAAAGCAGGGCTGCCCAACCCTGTTCCTGGAGATCTACCATCCTGTGGGTTTTCACTCCAACCCTAACAAAGCCTATCTCTTTGTTATGGTTGGAGTGTAAATCTACAGGATGGTTGATCTCCAGGAACAGGGTAGGGCAGCCCTGCTCTCGCTGTTGAATGAGGTGAGCTTTGTTAGGGTTGGAGTAAAAACCTACAGGATGGTTGATCTCCAGGAACAGGGTTGGGCAGCCCTGCTCTAGCTGTTGAATGAGCTGAGCTTTTTTAGGTTTGGAGTGAAAACCTACAGGATGGTAGATCTCCAGTAACAGGGTTGGGCAGCCCTGCTCTAGCTGTTGAATGAGGTGTGTTTTGTTAGTGTTGGAGTAAAAATCTACAGGATGGTAGATCTCCAGGAACAGGGTTGGGCAGCCCCGCTCTAGCTGTTGAATGAGCTGAGCTTTGTTAGGTTTGGAGTGAAAACCTACAGGATGGTAGATCTCCAGTAACAGGGTTGGGCAGCCCTGCTCTAGCTGTTGAATGAGGTGAGTTTTGTTAGATCTCCAGGAACAGGGTAGGGCTTGTTTTGCTTTGGTATGTTATCAGTGTGTAATCATGCTCTTGTTCGTTCCTGTAGGAAACATGCTGCCAGTGTTCTGCATCGTGGAGCACCACCAGGAGGGGGCGCTGGAGAGCCGGGAGGGGAGGGAGGAGCATGCTGAGTTTGTGCTGGTGAGGAAGGACCTGATGTTTAATCAGCTGATTGAGATGGCCCTCCTGTCGCTGGGCTACTCCCACAGCTCTGCCGCACAAGCCAAAGGTACCTGTATCTTCCCTCCATATCTCTGCCTCACCGGGGGCTGCGTTCCTAATTGCCTACAACTCCCACAATGCACCACACAGGATCATGTTTTTCAAACTTATTGCTCAATTTGTTCTATATTTCTACCACCTTTTGGCCTGTATAAGAAAGCAATAGTCCTGAGTTTGCAGGATTGGTTCACAGCGAACCCTCCCAAGTCCGTTGTAGGGGTCAGAATGATAGCTGCTGTTTATGGGATTTACTGTCTTGTTATCTAGCAAACTCTGGTGAAACACCCCCTTGCTATTCACCTTCAACCAGAGATGGGTCAGATCCGTATTCACTTTGGATTCATACCCTGTGCTCGGTTGATCTTGCCTCGGGAACTGAGCCTGCTCAGAGAACCAAGAGGTGGAGCTTGCAGTTTTTTGGATGATTTAATTGGCTCCCGTTCTCCAGCCAAGAGTGACTATTTACGTGGATCCATGTGTCTGCCTTGGGTTTATCTCTGACGTCCCACTGCCACCTTCTGCGCCTCCATGGTAGCATTGATTTCAATTGTGTGTGTGATCTGCCTAGTGAACGTTTGTGTGAGCGCTAGTTTTACTTATTCTGATCTGTGTGTGTTACTTTTCTAATCTGCGTGTGTGTGTGTGTGTGTGTTTGCGCAAGTGTGTATTGAAAGGGTGATGTCCCTTGTTTCTTTGAGTGTATTGTTGTCTGGTCTCCATTGTGTGTGTGTTATTGTTCTCTGATGTTCCCATTGTGTTTGTGAAATGCAGGTCTGATCCAGGTAGGGCGGTGGAACCCTGTTCCTCTCTCCTGCGTGACGGATGCTCCCGACGCCACTGTAGCCGATATGCTGCAGGATGTTTACCACGTCATCACGCTGAAAATCCAGCTGCTTAGGTCAGTCTCTACAAGACGCACTGTAACCACAATCTACACTTTATATGGGGTCTCCATTATACAATCATAATCACAATGCAAGCTGTACACAAACTTCCCTCTTAACACAATATAAACACAGTGTATGATATGGACACAGTCCGCACACCTTACACTAGAAATGCAGCACACACTTTAAAAAGGTCCCTAATCTCTACAGTTCCTGCAACAGGCTATAAACTGAATACGCTTAGAACACATGGACCCTACCATGCAGACGTCAGTATGAATGTTCACAATATATGCCCCCCCAGTTGTCCGAAGCTGGAAGATCTTCCTCCAGAGCAGTGGACTCACTCCACAGTGAGGAACGCCTTGAAGGAGCTTCTGAGGGACATGAACCAGAGTTCCTTGGCCAAAGAGTGTCCTTTATCTCAGGTACTATGAACCAGAGCTCCCTGGCAAAAGACTGGTCTTTATCTCAGGTTAAAGGAACGAGAGTTCCCTGACTAAGCGGTGCCTCTGTTCTCGGGGAACATGAACCAGACATTCCTTGCTAAAGAGTGCACTTTATCTCTGGAAACTAAAACCAGAGTATCCTAGCCAAAGAATATGTCTTCTCTCAGGTAACATGTACCTCAGTTCCCTGGCCGAAGAGTGGTTCTTATCTCTGGAATCTGTAACCAGAGTTCCCTGGCTAAAGAGTTCCCCTTATCTCAGGTATAATGAACCAGAGTTCTCTGACTAAAGAGTGCCCTTTATCTCAGGTAACATGGACCAGAGTTCTCTGGCTAAAGAGTGTCCTTTATCTCTGGGACTATGAACCGGAGTTCCCTGACTAAAGAGTGCACTTTATCTCAGGAAACATGGACCTGACTAAAGAGAGCTCTGTATCTCAGGTAACATAAACTAGAGTTCTCTGACTAAAGACTGTTTTTTATCTGAGGTAACATGGACCAGAGTTCTCTGACCAAAAAGTGCCCTTTATCTCAGGTAACATGGACCAGAGTTCCCTGACTAAAGAGAGCTCTTTATCTCAGGAAACATGGACCAGAGTTCCCTGACTCAAGAGAGCTTCTTATCTCACGTAACATAAACCAGAGTTCTCTGACTAAAGAGTGCCCTTTATCTCAGGTAACATAAACCAGAGTTCCCTGACTACAGAGTGCGCTTTATCTCAGGTAGCATGGACCAGAGTTCTCTGACTAAAGAGTGCCCTTTATCTCAGGTAACATAAACCAGAGTTCCCTGACTACAGAGTGCGCTTTATCTCAGGTAGCATGGACCAGAGTTCCCTGACTAAAGAGTGCTCTTTATCTCAGGTAACATAAACCAGAGTTCCCTGACTAAAGAGTGCACTTTATCTCAGGTAACATGGACCAGAGTTCCCTGACTAAAGAGTGCCCTTTATCTCAGGTAGCATGAACCAGAGTTCCCTCTAATTCAGGTATTCTCACTTTCATACCATTTACCCTGGGACCCCCCCAACAGTGGCTCAGCTTATAGATGTACAGAATCCACTGTGTGGCTTTTGCACTACAGTAAACAAACTGTATTTATTGTGGAAATGGCATAAGAACTTTTTGCTGATTTGGTGATTGTTCTATCTTCAGTAAAAACTGAGATAATGGTAAAATAAACCTGCTGCCAGATATTTTCTCATGAAAACTGTATCACTGGGTACAAGATGTTCACTACTTCTGTCTGTCAGTTTCTTTTGCATTGGCATTAATATGCTGATAAGTGCATTTTAGCACCAGAACCGATAAATCCTTTGGCCTAACCACAGGAGATTGGAAAGGCTCACAGATTCTGTTTCTTTAGAGGAGAAAAGCAAAAAACAGCTCAAACTCTGCAACGTAGAAAGCGTCTGTCACATTTAAAATTAGGATCTGAATGCCAACGTGATGCGTGGGATATCTGAATTCCTTGTGAGCGCAAAATAATCTTGTGACTTGAATACTTCATGAGTGTTTCACATCATCCAATGGATGACAGCAACACTGAGCGAATATTTTGAGTCAGCCCATGTGGGAACTGGACAGGCGCTAATGTTAGGGGTCATTGTTCAGCCCTGAAACAATGTGGACGGTGCTGGGTGAAGAGATAGGCAGCAGGAACCAGAGTTATAAGAGTGTGCACGTCTGTGAATGTGTCTGTGTCTTTGCATGTTTAATTCGTGTTATACTGTTCAGGGTAACACCGTTAAATTGTATGTTTAACAGCGTTGGGTTAATGTTTTAATTAGTGCATTTTGTAGCACTGGGTTATTGTGTTAACTGCTGTGATTATGCTGTGTTAGGTTGTAGGATTGATTTGGGAGTCCTGTGTTTACACTGTGTTGGGATATAAGGTCGATTAGTATCTCAAGTTTATAAACGGTTTGTCTCACTGTGTTGGGTCATAGAGTTTATATATTGTCTGTTTATACAATGATTGGTCACTAGTTGCAATAGTGCGTTTATGGACTGTTGGGCTGCAGGATGTTTTTATGGTTTTGTTCACTTTTTTGCCATTACTGGCCCAGGATGCTTTGAAAGTTTTGCGAAGTGAATGAAGCAGAATCAGCCTCTGTTTCAGCGTGTGCTTGTAGATCATAGAACCTGTAATTAGGAAAATATCTGTGCACAGAAGAAGCCGTCATAACCTGTCGCCACCCGCCATCACCGTGGCAACTGCGAATTCAGCCGTAGGGCTCCTGGTGGCCCCGAAACAGTTAGCGACAGCCGCTAGCACCTACATGCTACTTTGGAAAAACAGATGGGATTATTTTTTTCTCCTTCTCAGTGTTTCTCTTTCTCTCTGTCTCTGAATATTTATAACCATCAAAACAACCCTTGCAATTCGCCCTGCAGCAGCATCAGCGACATCTTGACTGTAATAAAAGGAAAAGCAGCTCTTTGTTGTGTTTGTGAAGAATTTAGATTATAAGTGAAATGAATTGATGGCGTGGGGGTGTGAGAAGGTGAGTGGGAGGGTGTGTGATTATGATGTCTTTTCACGCAGATGAAAAGTTTTATTTAAAATTGATATATGCAGTCTCTGAGGCATGACTCTTCATGGGTCTCATTTGGACCTGGTATTGTGACCGTATTTGTGTTTTTGGCTGGAGTTTGAATTACTCTGTCGGTGTTAAAGACCATTGTGTTGATTATATGTGTTGTTTTGATGAAGAGAGTGTCTACTGACGTTGTAAACTCAGATTTTATGAAGTCTGTAGTGTGTATGCGGGGAACCAAATGTAGGGAGTACTGCACAAACCTCCCACGGGACGGTACACAGCCGTGCAACAGTTTCACTAATGTTATGACTCTGCCATAACACACAGTAGGTTTGTCTTCATCAGAATGAAGTTAAACTAGCCTGCTATTTTGCAGTTTGGGAAATTTCCCCGATTTGTCTCCATTAGCCTGAAAGCCCTGAACTCGAGAAGTTGACGCATTCGCAATTTGCGTCATTTCCAGATAGAGCGTACAGTTCAATTTGGCTTTCCCGGGTCAGTTTTGGTCTAACCAAGGCGCAACACTAATAGGGGGCTAATTTCCCAATTAGCTCGCTATTTTGCGAACTAGACCAAGGTTTTGTGATGGGCGTTGGTAGTTGGACGCCAAGAGCAATGGCCAGAAATAAAAGGAAAAACCAGCAGTGTGCTGAGAGATTAAAACAGATAGAAATCACGAGACTCGCGCTACCAACGGACCTGACGCCGTCTGTGGTAGAAAACGGGTGAGCTTGAAAAAAAGAACAAAACAAAAGGGAAATAAACCAAAGATTTCCTTACTCACTCACACTGATCCTGTTATGCAGCTAAAGTCCCTGACGATAATCTCTCTAGAGACCTCACCGGCTAAAGCGCCAAAGCAGCACTGATACTCTAGCAACGGGAGCGAGGCAGAACAGGAGCTTAAATAGAGTCTGGGTAACACCCCCAATTAATGCCAGCTGGCCCAGGAATCCGATAGCGAGCAAAACGATATCGTCCTTGACAAGAGTAACAAAAGGAGCTCTCAAAGCTCCAAAACCATGACAGGTTTATTGGGAAAATGTCCTGATCAAATTAGCTGGCTATTTGCGTATTCACTACAACATAGCCAGCTAATTTGACATCGGGCTAATTTCAAAACCACAAAATAGCTAGCTAATTTGAAACTTTTTTCTAATGAAGACAGGCCTAATTAGGCAAGGTAAACAGTTAACACTCAGTGATAAGCAATGAAGGCAGTACTGCAGATGATGCTGGGGTGAAGCTGGGCTGGTGGTGAGGCTGTCATTAGGACTGACTGAATAGGCTGAATGATTCAGCTGTGAGCGAATGGGCAGTCTGAATGTTGGCAGGTGTGGTCAGCTGAGCAGTCAATTGAGTTTTGTACGATATTATTGGCTGGGTGTCGCCATCTTGGTGCTGTTAACTTTGTGTCCTGCCAGAACTACACACCTGCTGGTCTACAAAGTTGCTTTATTTTTGATATTTTATTCTTATAGTCTTGTCTTGGTGTGTTTTGATGTGTCTGCTGTGTAATTTGTATTATTTTGTGCATTTTTATGCGCTCTTTGTGAGTGTGTCTATGTTTGTGTGAGAACATGTGAGAGAGAACGTGTGTGTGTGTGTGTGTGTGTGAGCAAATTTGTTTGTTTGAGTGAGCATGTTTTCGCTTGAGTGTTTGTTTGTGTGATTGTGCGTCTGTGTGCATGAGAGAGGAGACGTGATGTGAGATAGATTACGTGTGTTTGCGTGTTTTATGTAAGAGTGTGTACAGGGTGTGTTTATGTGCATATGTTTTTCTGTGTATGTGTATGTGTGGTGGGGATTGTGGGGATTTTTTTCATTAGAGACCAACGGTATTTTAATGCCAATTAACACTTTTTCTCTCTTGCTATCTCTCTCTCTCTCTCTCCTCTTCGTCAGAGCATGATATCCTCCATAGTTAACAGCACTTACTATGCAAACGTCTCTGCCACCAAGTGTCAGGAGTTTGGTCGCTGGTACAAACATTACAAGAAGACTAAAGACTTGATGGGTAAGAGAACTGCAGGTCCATCACTCTCTCTCTCTCTCTCTCTCTCTCTCTCTCTCTCCCTCTCTCTCATTCAGTCATTTTCTCTCCCAAATTCAAAAATGCTTTATCAGCACGGCAAGACACTTAATATGTTGCCACAGCACTGAAAGAACGCACAGAAAACAAACTTCATTAAGCACAAACACTGTGTAAGACTTGCGCAGTAGCTCTCACTCTCTTCCTGTGTCCACCCTTGAAGTCAAATTTCATAAATCTTTATTGACATGACAAGCTGCTGCTGCCGAACGTCACCCAAGAATTTAAATGAAATGATTAAGACGTTCACTTCTGAATACGTCAGCATAGACACAGATCGCACGTTGCCAGATACACGTTTGCGCTTTCCCAAAAATAAACGTTCTTTTCTCTCGTTCTTGCTCAGCCTGTCTCTAACTTAATGTCATTGTGCTTTATTGGCGTTTGCCTTAGTTTACTTGACAAAGCACCAAATCTAATATTGCCAGTGCATATCTAAAGAATTACGTTCGGACATAATACTTTAAAGGAATGAACAATAGGTTTCCGTCTCCCTCTTTCTCCCTCTTTCTCTCTCTCTCTCTCTCTGATTGCACTCTATTTTATCTCACTTAAAGCCACTTTACTCTTATTTGAAGTCACTGTGCATTTAAATTTTAAGATTATCTCTGCTTGGTCAGTCTGCCAATACTAGAACCACAGTCTAATTTTAAATTGCAAGCTAAATTCACTTGAGAATTTTGCATAAAAGGAAAATAGATGTTTCCTACTTCAGGGTTACTTTGGGCCATCGTGGTCATTTGATTTTCACAGAATTTCGGGGTAAAATTAATTTAATAAATTCACAATTTTTAATTGGTCTCAGGTGGCGACATACAACATTCCAAGCGGTAGGTCTGCTCGACTGTTGTTCGTCGCAAATATTGCCTCATTAATAAAAAGTCGGCCATCTTTGTTTTTAACTCCAGATGACTATTTTGTCAATAGCATGAGTGCATACGGACGCATGCAAGTGCGATGGCTGTTTTAGTGGTGTATCGCACCCTGTGAAACCAAAAGGTCAACAATTTTGTCATTAACCTTCAGAAGGGTTCACAGGTACCCGCGAGTCCCTCTGAAGGTCATTTGTCAACCACATAATGACTGGTGAAATTTTGGAGGGACTGGGTGAGCAGAAAGGGCCTGAACTTCTGATGTAATCAGGGGTGTTTATCCCTGTATTTCAGCTGCATATCTCTCCTTTCCTCTCATTTCACTGCTCTATCCCTCTCTCTCTCTCTTTCTAAAGCCTTCTCTCGTTCACATTCAAATTTCACGTGCAGATTCAGATGGCCTTATGTTTGAATTGAAGAAGCCATAGTTGCTATACAGCGTATCATACAAACCCCAATTCCAATGAAGCGGGGATGTGAATAAATACACAATACAATGATTTGCAAATCCTTTTTGACCTGTATTCAGTTGAGTTCACGACAAAGACAAGATATATAATGGCTCTTTTGGAACGTGTTGCAGGCATCAAATTCAAAATGAGTGAACATTTCCGGAAAAACAATAATGTTTGTCAGTTTGAACATTAAATATCTTGTCTTTGTAGCGTACTCAATTGAATATTGGTTGAAAAGAATTTGCAAATCATTGTATTATGTTTTTATTAAATGCTTTACACAATGTCCCAACTTCATTGGAATTGAGGTTTGTGCATGAAAGGGCTGCGTTGTTGAATGAATTACGAAATAAGCAAATAAATGCTAAATAAATAAATTGATCTCTTCCTTCTCCCAGACATTGACAGACAATCAGACCTCTCCTCTCCCAGTGCCAATCACGTGACCTTCCCTCAGCAGCCAATCAGGTCCAGTAGCCCCCTGGAGCCCCTCCCCTCCTCTCCAGCGGCTGTCCAATCACACGCGGTGGGCGGGGGCACCTCGGCCCGCCCCTCCTCCCTGCCTGCGGGGCTGGCCCCAGCGGCGGTATCGGCGGTATCGGCCGCTCACATCGGGCCGCAGCTCGTGAGTCAGCAGCTGGCGATGGCGCAGTTCCTGAGCCAACAGTACGCAGTCAACCGCCTGATCGCCCAGCAACAGCAGGGCCTGGGACACCAGTACCTCAACCACCCGCCCGTCAGCCGCGGAGGCCCCGCCCACTCCCTGCTCGACCCCGCCCCTGGCCCAAACCCCGCCCCTGCCAGCAACAGCACAGAGGTCTCCGGCGAAATCTACCAATGGGTGCGCGACGAGCTGAAGAGGGCGGGGATCTCGCAGGCGGTGTTTGCCCGTGTGGCCTTCAACCGCACTCAGGTCAGTCTAATGCTCCAGTCTGCCATCCAATCAGATTCAATTGTGTATTCAGGGGCCAAGCGAGATGCAGTCTTTGCGGTTAATCAGAAGAAAAGCAGTGGTCTTGACTGCCATTCTGTGCCATGCAGTTGTAGGGATTTTCCTCTCGATAAGAAGGCACTTTAGGAAACTGGGCATTCTGACCCAGCTGACCTGGTTGCATTTAGTGATTTTGCACATCACATGGTTTCATTTGCATGGAACAGCCTCTGCCCATCCCTTAACTACAAACACACACATGCTCACATATATACAGTACACACACATACTCAAACGCTCAAACAAACTCACACACAAACACACTCGCACGCTCCAACACACTAACACACACGCAGACCTAGATACTGCTCATGCGCCCACACACATACACATGCACTCTCAAATTCACACACCCTCCCTGACGTAACCCCGTACAATCGCCCACACACGCATTTCCTGGATGGCTTATCAGTCCACAATCATAGATGCGTATGGGTTCTTATCTGAAGCGAGCTCTGTGCTGAAGCAGGCCTGACGTCACTGCCAGAGCATCGGCGCCTGGGTCTGACACAAGTGCAGGTCCTTAACATCCAACTACCATCTCCTCACTTGATTTCTTTTTATTTTGGTTGTTGGTTTTTGGTTTAATGTGAAGTCCTGTTTTGGCTGCTTTGTACCTGTCTGGCTTGGTTGTATGGCTTGCTTAAGGGTGAGTAGCTTGTTAAAGGTTGCGTGATCTGTATACGTTGGCAAATATGTACAAACCCCAATTCCAATGAAGTTGGGACCTCGTGTAAAACGTGAATAAAAACAGAATAAAATCCTGTTCGACCTGTATTCAACTGAGTACTCTACATAGACAAGATATCTAATGTTAAAACTGATTAACTTTATTGTTTTTTTGGAAATGTTCACTATTTTGATTGTGATGCCTGCAACAGGTTCCAAAAAAGCTGGGACAGGGGCATGTTTACCACTGTGTTACATCACCTTTCATTTTAACAACACTCAATAAGCGTTTGGGAACTGAGGACAGTAATTGTAGAAGCTTTGTACGTGGAATTTTTTCCCATTCTTGCTTGATGTACTTCAGTTGCTCAACAGTCCGGGGTCTCCGTTGTCGTATTTTACGCTTCAGAATGCGCCACACGTTTTAAACAGGAGACAGGTCTGGACCGTAGGCAGGCCAGTCTAGTACCCGCACTCTTTTACTATGGAGCCATGCTGTTGTAACACCTGCAGAATGTGGCTTGGCATTGTCTTGCTGAAATAAGCAGGGACGTCACTGAAAAAGACGTTGCTTGGATGGCAACATATGTTGCTCCAAAACCTGTATGTACCTTTCAGCATTAATGGTGCCTTCACATATGTGTAAGTTGCCCAAGCCTTGGGTACTAACACATCCCCCTACCATCACAGATGCTGGCCTCTGAACTTTGTGCTGATAACAATCTGGTTGGTTCCTTTTCCTCTTTAGCCCGGAGGACACGACATCCATGATTTCCAAAAACAATTTGTAATGTGGACTCATCAGACCACAGCCAATTTTCCACTTTGCGTCAGTCCATCTCAGATGAACTCAGGCCCAGAGAGGCCGACAGCATTTCTGGGTGTTTTTGATATATGGCTTTCGCTTTGCATTGTAGAGGTTTGACTTGCACTTGTAGATGTCACGACGAACTGTGTAAACTGACAACGGTTTTCTGAAGTGTTCCTGAGCCCACGTGGTAATATCCTTCACAGAGTGATGTTGGTTTTTAATGCAGAGCTGCCTGAGAGACTGACGGTCACCGGCATTCACTGTTGGTTTTCGGCCTTGCCGCTTACATGTGGAGATTTCTCTGGATTCACTGAATCTTTTGATGATATTATGGACTGTATTTGCTCACGCAGTTGTTGACAAAGTGGTGAACCTCACCCCATCCTTGCTTGTGAATGACTGAGCCTGTCGGGGATGCTCCTTTTATACCTAATCATGACACTCACCTGTTTCCAATTAACCTGTTCACCTGTGGAATGTTCCATACAGGTGTTGTTTGAGCATTCCTCTACTTTCCCAGTCTTTTGTTGCCCCTGTCCCAGCTTTTTTGGAATGTGTTGCAGGCATAAAATTCAAAATGAGTGAATATTTCCAAAACAACAACAAAGTTTATCAGTTTGACCATTAAATATCTTGTCTTTATAGTATACTCAATTGAATATAGGTCAAAAAGGATTTGCAAATCATTGTATTCTGTTTTTATTCACTTCTTACACAACGTCCCAACTTCATTGGAATTGGGGTTTGAAAAACAAGAAATTGGACTAGTACGGGGGTTTAATATTGGATAGAAGATGCATTAGATAAGTAATGTTGGTCTCAGAAAAGAAAAGTTTGATTTGTGGTGTGTATTACTCTGGAAAGATTTGCTTTCTGAGATTAACCAATCAGAAGCATGTTGTTCCGGAGCCACTCCCAAAGCAAGTTGGCCGACTTGTGGCAGCCCATTCACAACCAGTGTTTGTATGTGTGTATGTGTGTGTGTGTGTGTGTGTGTGTGTGGCATCATTGTTTTTGTGGTGTCAGTGTTCTTGAGTATGTTTGTGTGTGGTGTCTGCATGTTTGTGTGGTTGATGTGTGTGTATTGTGTCAGTGTATGAAAGTATGTGTGTGGTGTTGGGGTATGTGAGTGTGTCTGTGTCTGGTGCGTGTTTATGTGGGGTTTATGTGTCTGTATACTGTGTCAGTGTGTGAGTGTGTTTGTGTGTGTGGTGTCAGTGCATGTGAGTGTGTTTTTGTGTGTGCGTTTGGTTTATATGTCTGTATTTTGTATCTGTGTGTGTGTGTGTGTGTTTGTATGCATGCGCCCACAGGTGTGTGTGCCATTGTGTGTGTGGTGTCTGTGTATGTGAGTGTTAGTGTTTGTGGTGTCAGTGTATGTGAAATTGCTTGTGTGTGTGTGCGTGTGTGTGCGTTTGGTTTATGTGTCTGTATGTTGTATCAGTGTTTGTGTACTTGTGTGTGTGTGTGTGTGTGTGTGTGTGTGTTTGGTTTATGAGTCTGTATGTTGTCACAGTGTGTGTGTGTGTGTGTGTGTGTGTGTTTGGTTTATGAGTCTGTATGTTATGTCAGTGTGTGTGTGTGTGTGTGTGTTTGGTTTATGAGTCTGTATGTTGTCACAGTGTGTGTGTGTGTGTGTGTGTGTGTGTGTGTTTGGTTTATGAGTCTCTCTGTTGTGTCAGTGTGTGTGTGTGTGTGTGTTTGGTTTATGAGTCTGTCTGTTGTGTCAGTGTGTGTGTGTGTGTGTGTGTGTGTGTGTGTGGTTGGTTGGTTAATGAGTCTGTATGTTGTCTCAGTGTGTGTGTGTGTGTGTGTGTGTGTGTGTGTGTGTGTGTTTGGTTTATGAGTCTGTCTGTTGTGTCAGTGTGTGTGTGTGTGTGTGTGTGTGTGTGTGTGTTTGGTTTATGAGTCTGTATGTTGTCACAGTGTGTGTGTGTGTGTGTGTGTGTGTGTGTGTGTGTGTTTGGTTTATGAGTCTGTATGTTGTCACAGTGTGTGTGTGTGTGTGTGTGTGTGTGTGTGTGTTTGGTTTATGAGTCTCTCTGTTGTGTCAGTGTGTGTGTGTGTGTGTGTTTGGTTTATGAGTCTCTCTGTTGTGTCAGTGTGTGTGTGTGTGTGTGTTTGGTTTATGAGTCTCTCTGTTGTGTCAGTGTGTGTGTGTGTGTGTGTGTGTGTGTGTGTTTGGTTTATGAGTCTGTCTGTTGTGTCAGTGTGTGTGTGTGTGTGTGTGTGTTTGGTTTATGAGTCTGTATGTTGCGTCAGTGTGTGTGTGCGTGTGTGTGTTTGGTTCATGAGTCTGTCTGTTGTGTCAGTGTGTGTGTGTGTGTGTGTGTGTGTGTGTTTGGTTTATGAGTCTCTCTGTTGTGTCAGTGTGTGTGTGTGTGTGTGTGTGTGGTTGGTTTATTAGTCTGTATGTTGTGTCAGTGTGTGTGTGTGTGTGTGTGTGGTTGGTTTATTAGTCTGTATGTTGTGTCAGTGTGTGTGTGTGTGTGTGTGGTTGGTTTATTAGTCTGTATGTTGTGTCAGTGTGTGTGTGTGTGTGTGTGTGTGTGTGTGTGTGTGTGGTTGGTTTATAAGTCTGTATGTTGTGTCAGTGTGTGTGTGTGTGTGTGGTTGGTTTATGAGTCTGTATGTTGTGTCAGTGTGTGTGTGTGTGTGTGTGGTTGGTTTATAAGTCTGTATGTTGTGTCAGTGTGTGTGTGTGTGTGTGTGTTTGGTTTATGAGTCTCTCTGTTGTGTCAGTGTGTGTGTGTGTGTGTGTGTGTGTGTGGTTGTTTTATAAGTCTGTATGTTGTGTCAGTGTGTGTGTGTGTGTGTGTGGTTGGTTTATGTGTCTGTATGTTGTGTCAGTGTGTGTGTGTGTGTGTGTGGTTGGTTTATGAGTCTGTATGTTGTGTCAGTGTGTGTGTGTGTGTGTGTGTGTGTGGTTGGTTGATAAGTCTGTATGTTGTGTCAGTGTGTGTGTGTGTGTGTGGTTGGTTTATGAGTCTGTATGTTGTGTCAGTGTGTGTGTGATTGTGTGTGTGACTGCGCTCTGTGTTTTGAATCCTTCTGTTATCTGCAGCGATAATTACAGCAATTTGCCCTTGAGTTCCCACGATGATGTGACGCCATGACGACCAAGGGCCCCATCAGGCACAGGAATGTCTGCATTATACACCTGGCTGTGTGCCAAACACCTGAGAGAGAGAGAGGGAGAGGGAGAGAACAGGAGGGAGGGAGGGAAAGAGATAAGGGGGGTTAGAGAGACAGAGACTGTGAGAGATGGAGATAGAGAGAGATATAGGAGCTTCACTTATTGTCAAATTGACTATAACAGCCAATAAGAGCCCAGATTCCGACTGTACTGCAATATTAAAGCCAATTAGAGCTCATCTTATTGTCTGATTGATTAGTAGAGCCAATGCGAGTGAGAGCTCAACTCAGTGTTGGATTATAAGGTCTTGTTGATGCATATCATATTGCTTATTTGATTAAAAGAACCAATGAGAACCCAGCTTTTTGTTTAATTAAATGTAACATCCAATCACAGGTAGGCTGATTGAGTATCTCATTACATGAGACAGTGAGAGTGCAGCTTTACATAAGAGCCAATGATGCCCAGCTTATTGTGTAAATGAATGAAAGAGCCGATCAGAGCCAGGCTTATTGAGTATCTCGTGATATGAGCCAATGAGAGTGCAGCTTTATAAATTATGTGCTCATAATAGCCAATAAGAGCCCAGCGTGTTGCTGTGTGTGTGCAGGGCCTGCTGTCCGAGATTCTGCGGAAGGAGGAGGACCCTAAGATGGCGTCTCAGTCCCTGCTGGTGAACCTGCGAGCCATGCAGCATTTCCTGCTTCTGCCGGAGAGCGAGAGGGACCGCATCTACCAGGAGGAGCGAGAGAGGAGCATCTGCAGCGCTGCGTCCGCCATCGGCCCGGCGCCCATAATCAGCGCTCCTCCGCCACCACGCCCAACTCCGGTGAGTCTTTCTGAGCGCGCTCAGTCCGAGCTGACAGAGTATCCTGTAGCTTTTTATCCAGTCGCACACCCTGTAACCGCGTTGCCTTGTGGCTCACAGCTTTAGCCAGTCACACACCCAGTAACTGCTTAGCCATATGGCTAACGGCTAACCGAACTAGATAGCGACACACCCACACTCCTGAGGAACTGATGTACATCAGCGAGTGAGAGAAATAGAGATGATTTAAGCGTGATTGTGGCTGGAGTGGGGTGGCAGGGTAGGGAGAAATACTAATATTTAGTATTGTGTGTGTGTGTGCGCGTGCGCGCGTGTGTGTGTGTGTGTGTGTGTGTGTGTGTTCCCCAGGCCCGGAGAGAAGAGAGCATTAGCAGCAGAGCTGAATCCTGGCACCAGCAGGGTCATGTGAGCCTCCCTCCTGTGAGTTCTGAAACCCCACCCATTTTTCCACACATACTCTCCTGAGACTCCGCCCATTTCCCCACACCCACCCTCTTGGACTCCGCCCACTGCCCCACACCTACATCCCTGAAGCCCCGCCTATTTTATCACCCCTGACAATGAGATCCACCTGCTTTTAAAATCTATAAACTCCACCCATTTTTCCCGTCCTACATTTGAGACCCCGCCCATTTTCCCAAACCGCACCTGACCTTCTCTGCATAACACCTGAGTGTCTGTTCTCCTCTCTCATTGGACAGCACTCACTGTACTCCCTCTGATACACACATTACACTGTAAAACTAAACAGCTTCTCAACCAGCAGGGCATGCTATGCAGATTTTTTAGAGAGCACAGATTTCTTGGTATGTCAATTCTTTTAAAGAATGTGACCCCTGTCCTTGCGCCACTCCAAAGGGCAAGCCCTCTCCCATCCAATCAGAGCGAAACGGCAAAGTGGAGAGCTCCTCCCACCCCAGCTCCATCAACTCCTCCATCTATGAAGAGATCCAGCAGGAGATGAAGAGGGCCAAGGTGTCCCAGGCCATGTTTGCCAAGGTGGCCGCTTCCAAGAGCCAGGTAAACACTGCAGTGTTATTTACTGAGCCCAGACTAGAACCTTTGTCACTCAGTGCTGACCGCAGAGTTAATGAACGAGCTCTGACCATGACCAATGAGCATATGAATCAGTGCTAACCGCAGAGTTAGTGAATCAGCTCTGACCGATGTGCATATGAATCAGTGCTGACTGCAGAATTAATGAATCCGCTCTGACTGATAAGCATATGAATCAGTGCTGACCACAGAGTTAGTGAATCAGCTCTGACCGATGTGCATATAAATCAGGGCTGACTGCAGAGTTAGTGAATTAGCTCTGACTGATGAGCATATGAATCAGTGCTAACCACAGAATTAATGAATCACCACTGACTGATAAGCGTATGAATCAGGGCTGACTGCAGAGTTAGCGAATCAGCTCTGACTGATGAGCGTATGAATCAGTGCTAACCACAGAGTTAATGACTCACCACTGACTGATGAGCATATGAATCTGTGCTGACTGCAGAGTTAGTGAATCAGCTCTGGCTGATGAACATATGAATCAGTGCTAACCACAGAGTTAATGACTCACCACTGACTGATGAGCATATGAATCAGTGCTGACTGCAGTTAGTGAATCATCTCTGGCTGATGAGCGTATGAATCAGTGCTGACTGCAGAGTTAGTGAATCAGCTCTGACTGATGAGCATATGAATCAGTGCTGACCAGAGAATTCGTAAAGCAGTACTGACCAGAGAGTGTGTGAGTCTGTGATGACTAGAGAGCATATGAATCAGCACTGAGCAGGGAATTAGGGCGTCAGTGCTGATCAGAGTTTTTGCACTTCCCAGAGAATTAGTGGATCAGCACTGACTATCAATTTGTGATTCAGTAGTGACGGGACAGTTAATGAATTAGCAGTAATTAGAGTTAGTGAATCAGGTTGGACCAGAGAGTTCATGAAGAGTGTTCACTTGAGAGCAGCTTAATCAGCACTGATCAGGGAGTTGGTGAATCTGCACTGTCCCGAGAGTCAGTGAGCCAGTGCTGACCAGAGCTTGTACGTCAGCGCTCACAGTGACCTCATCATTAGTGTCTCTGTACATTGTCCTGAGCAGGTAGAAGTCTGGGGCTAATATGGGGTTGTGTTCAGTTTCTCTCACAGAGCGCACAGCAGGATGTGTGGGCGAGGCTGGTGTTCTCCGGAGGGTGGTGTGGGGTGGTGTTTATGAGATCTGAAGTGAGTTAATTCCTGGGTGCAGAAGTGTGGAATTACAGTAATTGATCTAATTGGTATAATCGGGGCAGTTACACCTGTGCGTATGTGCATGTGTGTATTTGTGTGTGCGTCTGTGTTGTGTGTGTGCAAATGTGCGTGTACATGAGTGTATGTGGGTGTCTGTGCACGTGTATGTGTGTGTGTTTGTGCACATATGTCTGTGTGTGTGTGTGTGTGTGTATATGTGTGTGCGCGCAAGTGTGCGCATGTGCGTGTATATGAGAGTGTGTGTGTGTGTCTATGCAGGGTGTGTGTGCATGTGGGTGTACATGAGTGTGTGTGTGTGTGTCTGTGTTGTGTGTGTGCGTGTGCGCATGTGCGTGTACATGAGAGTGTGTGTGTGTGTCTATGCAGTGTGTGTGTGCATGTGCGTGTACATGAGAGTGTGTGTGTGTGTCTATGTGGTGTGTGTGTACATGTGCATGTACATGAAAGTGTGTGTGTGTCTATGCAGTGTGTGTGTGCATGTGCGTGTACATGAGAGTGTGTGTGTGTGTCTATGCAGTGTGTGTGTGCATGTGCGTGTACATGTGTGTGTGTGTGTGTGTGTCTGTGTTGTGTTGTGCGTGTGCGCATGTGCGTGTACATGAGAGTGTGTGTGTGTGTCTATGCAGTGTGTGTGTGCATGTGCGTGTACATGAGAGTGTGTGTGTGTGTGTCTATGCGGTGTGTGTGTGCATGTGCGTGTACATGAGAGTGTGTGTGTGTGTCTATGCGGTGTGTGTGTGCATGTGCGTGTACATGAGTGTGTGTGTGTGTCTATGTTGGGGGGTGTTTGAATACTGGCCTGCAGGGCTTTGTAAGAACACGCTGTGCTGTCTCTGTCTGCGGCTGTTCATGTACCCTGTCCACCAATCACTCACATGCATTTTCCCAGTCAGCCAATCACTGATGGTTATTGTCCCCATTTGGCCTATCAGCAGCAGCTCTGCTCTGCGTTCAGCTCAGCAGAGCTGTGTTTCTGGGAGATGATTACCGGCTGGAGCATTGCCCACACTAACCTGGGAGAGCTGCCAGAATCCAAACAATAAAACTCTATTTCTCTTTCTCTCTCTCTCTCTGCACTCTGTTTGGTATCTGTGGACTTTCCTTAGCTGCTAAATGCACGGCTGCCTCCTTCACATAGAAAGCAGGTTCTTCTTTGTTTGAAGTGTTTCTCTGTAAATGACAGAAGGTGTTGTTGAGCTTTGGGTTTCTGTGTGGAATTCTGTGCTATAAGCTGTTGATGTTAAGATGGTAGCCTTTAGCGTGGTAATGGACATTGTTTACTGTGGGGGAAAAAGCATTGGGCACTCCTATTGGCAAGAAGTGGCTGTATGTCATGATCGAGTACAGCTTTAGACAGTAGTTGATCAGCAGCAGGTGGACCCACGTGTCTGCCTAACTGCTCTGCTGTAATTACGTGTTGTTTTTCTGTCTTTAATTTTTCAGCCTGGGCTGATTTTGGGAGAATGTCACCCAGGGTGAAGTTTAAAGGCTCAGATAACTGTTTACCATTGAACGCGTTCTTGGGTTATTGATTATGCTGAACTGAGCACAATTGACTACTTTGGGCTGATCTGTGATTGGTTGCTCATGGCTGATGGACACTGATTGTTCCAGTCAGCTGAGCCAGTTTTGGATCACGTAAATCGCTTTGGGCTGCCTGTGCAGCTTACAAATGGATCTGCAACTAAGTATTGGATGTTTTGGGACGTTGTGTGATTTTTTTTCAGGTTGGTGGGATTGATTTCTCAGGGCTAATCTGTAATTGATTGTTATTGTTATGATTGTTATGATCCTATCATTGATTTCTCAGGGCTGCATATTCACTTACTGAGGATTGGCTGCAATTGAATACTTTGGGCTCGTTGGGCTGATTTACTCACGGATGATCTATATATAATTGCTTAAAGCTGGTAGGAATAAATTATTCATGTCTGCACTGAGATTGACGATTCAAGTCTGATTTGTTTGATGAAACAATGCTGATCTGCAATCACTTGCTCAGGGCTGATTTGTGTTTGATTGTGTGGGCTTGCTGTCATTGACTGCCCATTGTCGATTTGCATTACATTACGTTTATTTGATTGACACTGTTATCCAAAGCTTCACACAGTAAGTACATACACTTAGGTAATTTATACTGCTGCAATCTAGATCAAGTAAAATCCAGTTCATTTTAAGCCTCAATTAACTACTCAGAAGATATATGTAAATCTGCTTCAGAGCAGTAAAACCTTGAAGGACGTAATTGAACAAACTATTGCTTACAATTAAAATCAAGCGCTGCGATGTAATAAGCAGACTGTGGGAGGAGCCGCAGTGGTACTGCGATACTGTAGATGAGACGTTATTTCCCATGGGGAGAGGTTCGTCTGTACTGTCTGAGCAGGTGAGTGCGCAGACCTTAGGAGATCTGCAGAGACTGAGCGGCCTGTGGGGACGCAGCCCGGTCTCTCCTCCTTTGGAGAGCAGCAGCAGGTTAGAGAAGCATTGTGGTCTTGATGGGTCACTGCCATTTAGACGGAGGGCAGGGGGACGTTGGTCGACTTGCTGCCGCAGAATGAAGAGGCCGAGCAGGTTTCTGTGGAGTGATCAGCTCTTGCAGGGGCAGGGACGTGCGGTCAGGGTCGGCAGTGACTTCTCCTTTTTCATCGCTAGATTTTGTCAACACGTTTCACATACTCTGCCTGATTGTCAATCAATCAATTTGACATTTTTTTCTGGTCAATTAAGCCCGTAATGATTAAAAGGTGATGTGACAGAAAGATAAATTTATCTTTTTACTTTGATTCGAGACTGCAAGGAAGTAAATCTTAATGATTGATTAGGAAAAATTCTCAACTCTCGTTTTGTTTTGATCTTTTGTTTATCGGATTATGAAAGAAGACTGAAAATAGACTCTATATTTTTTGAGAATGGCATTAAAAAGTACGTGTTTAAGGGGGGAAATATTATCGTAAACATATTGACCACACATTGAACGCCGCATAAGAAAGGTTTTAATATTTGTTAATAGCATTGCGTTCGGTTCCTCTAAGCAAATATGAACTAACTTGCTGTCTCGTGAGCTTTTTTAGTTTGATGCACTGAGCAATAATGTCACGGATGGAACTGGCACGTCATTCTGCCATTTAGTCTTGGAAATTAGTTAATCAATCCTTAGATTACTAATCAAGCAGAGTAATAGAGCTATCGTTTGTTTAAAGGTGAGGATTCTGCCTACCCTAACTGAACTCCGACGGCACATCTCTGGGAAGGGGCCATCTTATTTCCTGCAGCATTATCCAGTGTAAGGACTTTGAATCTGAGCTTGGCTTCAACTGACAGCCAGTGCAGAGATAAGTGGCAGATTAACATGCGAGAACTCAGGATGGTTTAAAACAAGCCAAGCAGCTGAATTGTGGATTAGTTGCAGGGGTTGGATGAGACCGGATGGTTTATCTGCAAGCAAACGCATTGCAGACATGTCTATGGGAGACTGCTGTGGCTTGGGTGAGGGGCATTGAGGTGGAGGTCATAGGAAGTGATAGGTAGCTGATCTGTGCTTCTGTGATCAAGGCTCGCTGTGTAAGATGCTCAGGGCTTATCGATGATTGCTGGCTGATCTGTGCCCCTTTAGTCAGGGCTGACTGTTAATGGCTCAGGGCAGATCTGTGTAAGATAGCTGATCTGTGCTCGTTTACTCGAGGGCTGACTGTTAATGGCTCAGGGCTGATCTGAGAAAGATAGCTGATCTGTGCTCGTTTACCCGAGGGATGACTGTTAATGGCTCAGGGCTGATCTGTGAGTGATAGCTGATCTGTACTCGTTTACTCAAGGGCTGACTGTTAATGGCTCAGGGCTTATCTGTAAAAGATAGCTGATCTGTGCTCGTTTACCCGAGGGCTGACTGTTAATGGCTCAGGGCTGATCTGTGAAAGATAGCTGATCTGTGCTCTTTTACTCAGGGCTGACTGTTAATGGCCCAGGGCTGCTCTGTGAAAGATAGCTGATCTGTGCTCGTTTACTCGAGGGCTGACTGTTAATGGCTCAGGGCTGACTGGGAAAGGTAGCTGATCTGTGCTCGTTTACTCAAGGGCTGACTGTTAATGGCTCAGGGCTGTTCTGTGAAATATAGCTGATCTGTGCTCGTTTACCCGAGGGCTGACTGTTAATGGCTCAGGGCTGATCTGTGAAAGATAGCTGATCTGTGCTCGTTTACCCGAGGGCTGAATGTTAATGGCTCAGGGCTGATCTGTTAAAGATAGCTGATCTGTGCTCGTTTACTCAGGGCTGACTGTTAATGGCTCAGGGCTGATCTGTGAAAGATAGCTGATCTGTGCTCGTTTACTCGAGGGCTGACTGTTAATGGCTCAGGGCTGACTGGGAAAGGTAGCTGATCTGTGCTCGTTTACTCAAGGGCTGACTGTTAATGGCTCAGGGCTGATCTGTGAAAGATAGCTGATCTGTGCTCGTTTACCCGAGGGCTGACTGTTAACGGCTCAGGGCTGATCTGTGAAAGATAGCTGATCTGTGCTCGTTTACCCAAGGTCTGACTGTTAATGGCTCAGGGCTGATCTGTGAATAATAGCTGATCTGTGCTCGTTTACCCGAGGGCTGACTGTTAACGGATCAGGGCTGATCTGTGAAAGATAGCTGATCTGTGCTCGTTTACCCGAGGGATGACTGTTAATGGCTCAGGGCTGATCTGTGAAAGATAGCTGATCTGTGCTTGTTTACTCGAGGGCTGCCTGTTAATGGCTCAGGGCTGACTGGGAAAGGTAGCTGATCTGTGCTCGTTTACTCAAGGGCTGACTGTTAATGGCTCAGGGCTGATCTGTGAAAGATAGCTGATCTGTGCTCGTTTACCCGGGGGCTGACTGTTAATGGCTCAGGGCTGATCTGTGGAAGATAGTTGATCTGTGCTCGTTTACCCGAGGGCTGAATGTTAATGGCTCAGGGTTGACTGTCAAAGATAGCTGATCAGTGATCGTTTACTCGAGGGCTGACTGTTAATGGCTCAGGGCTGATCTGTGAATGATAGCTGATCTGTGCTCGTTTACTCGAGGGCTGACTGTTAATGGCTCAGGGCTGATCTGTGAAATAAAGCTGGTCTGTGCTCGTTTACTCAAGGGCTGACTGTTAACGGCTCAGGGCTGATCTGTGAAAAATAGCTGATCTGTGCTCGTTTACCCAAGGCTGACTGTTAACGGCTCAGGGCTGATCTGTGAAAGATAGCTGATCTGTGCTCATTTACCCGAGGGCTGACTGTTAATGGCTCAGGGCTGATCTGTGAAAGATAACTGATCTGTGCTCGTTTACTCAAGGACTGACTGTTAATGGCCCAGGGTTGATCTGTGAAAGATAGTTGATCTGTGCTCGTTTAACCGAGGGCTGACTGTTAATGGCTCAGGGCTGATCTGTGAAAGATAACTGATCTGTGCTCGTTTACTCGAGGACTGACTGTTAATGGCCCAGGGTTGATCTGTGAAAGATAGCTGATCTGTGCTTGTTTACCCGAGGGCTGACTGTTAATGGCTCAGGGCTAATATGTGAAAGATAACTTATCTGTGCTCGTTTACCCGAGGGCTGACTGTTAATGGCTCAGGGCTGATCTGTGAGTGATCGCTGATCTGTGCTCGTTTACTCGAGGGCTGACTGTTAATGGCTCAGGGTTGATCTGTGAAAGATAGCTGATCTCTGCTCGTTTACTCGAGGGCTAACTGGAACTGGCTCAGGGCTTATCTGTGAAAGATAGCTGATCTGTGCTTGTTTACCTGAGTGCTGACTGTTAATAGCTCAGGGCTGTTCTGTGAAAGATAGTTGATCTGTGCTCGTTTAACCGAGGGCTGACTGTTAATGGCTCAGGGCTGATCTGTGAAAGATAGCTGATCTGTGCTCGTTTACTCAAGGGCTGACTGTAAATGGCTCAGGGCTTATCTGTGAATGATAGCTGATCTGTGCTCGTTTACCTGAGGACTGACTGCTAATGACTCAGGGCTGATCTGTGAAATATTGCTGATCTGTGCTCGTTTACTGGAGGGCTGACTGTTAATGGCTCAGGGCTGATCTGTGAGTGATCGCTGATCTGTGCTCGTTTACTCGAGGGGATGACTGTTAATGGCTCAGGGTTGATCTGTGAAAGATAGCTGATCTCTGCTCGTTTACTCAAGGGCTAACTGTAAATGGCTCAGGGCTTATCTGTGAAAGATTGCTTATCTGTGCTTGTTTACCCGAGGGCTGACTGTTAATAGCTCAGGGCTGTTCTGTGAAAGATAGTTGATCTGTGCTCGTTTAACCGAGGGCTGACTGTTAATGGCTCAGGGCTGATCTGTGAAAGATAGCTTATCTGTGCTCGTTTACTCAAGGGCTGACTGTAAATGGCTCAGGGCTTATCTGTGAAAGATAGCTGATCTGTGCTCGTTTACCTGAGGACTGACTGCTCATGGCTCAGGGCTGATCTGTGAAATATTGCTGATCTGTGCTCGTTTACTGGAGGGCTGACTGTTAATGGCTCAGGGCTGATCTGTGAATGATAGCTGATCTGTGCTCGTTTACCCGAGGGCTGACAGTTATTGGCTCAGGGCTAATCTGTATCAGATAGCTGATCTGTGCTCGTTAACCCGAGGGCTGACTGTTATTGGCTCAGGGCTGATCTGAGAAAGATAGCTGATCTGTCCTCGTTTACCCGAGGGCTGACTGTTATTGGCTCAGGGCTGATCTGTGAATGATAGCTGATTTGTGCTCGTTTACCCAAGGGATGACTGTTAATGGCTCAGGGCTGATCTGTGAGTGATCGCTGATCTGTGCTCGTTTAATCGAGGGCTGACTGTTAATGGCTCAGGGCTGATCTGTGAAAGATAGCTGATCTGTGCTCGTTTACTGGAGGGCTGACTGTCAATGGCTCAGGGCTGATCTGTGAAAGATAGCTGATCTGTGCTCGTTTCCTCGAGGGCTGACTGTTAATGGCTCAGGGCTGATCTGTGAAAGATGACTGATCTGTATTGTTTACCCGAGGGCTGAGTGTTAATGGCTCAGGGCTGATCTGTGAAAGATAGCTGGTCTGTGCTCGTTTACTCGAGGGATGACTGTTAATGGCTCAGGGCTGATCTGTGAGTGATAGCTGATCTGTGCTCGTTTAGTCGAGGTCTGACTGTTAATGGCTCAGGGCTGATCTGTGAAAGATAGCTGATCTGTGCTCGTTTACTCGAGGACTGACTTTAAATGGCTCAGGGCTGATCTGTGAAAGATAGCTGATCTGTGCTCGTTTACTCGAGGGCTGACTGTTAATGGCTCAGGGCTGATCTGTGAAATATAGCTGATCTGTGCTCGTTTACTCGAGGGCTGACTGTTAATGGCTCAGGGCTGATCTGTGAATGATAGCTGATCTGTGCTCGTTTACTCAAGGTCTGACTGTTAATGGCTCAGGGCTGACTGGGAAAGGTAGCTGATCTGTGCTCGTTTACTCAAGGGCTGACTGTTAATGGCTCAGGGCTGTTCTGTGAAATATAGCTGATCTGTGCTCGTTTACCCGAGGGCTGACTGTTAATGGCTCAGGGCTGATCTGTGAAAGATAGCTGATCTGTGCTCGTTTACCCGAGGGCTGAATGTTAATGGCTCAGGGCTGATCTGTTAAAGATAGTTGATCTGTGCTCGTTTACCCGAGGGCTGAATGTTAATGGCTCAGGGTTGACTGTCAAAGATAGCTGATCAGTGATCGTTTACTCGAGGGCTGACTGTTAATGGCTCAGGGCTGATCTGTGAATGATAGCTGATCTGTGCTCGTTTACTCGAGGGCTGACTGTTAATGGCTCAGGGCTGATCTGTGAAATAAAGCTGGTCTGTGCTCGTTTACTCGAGGGCTGACTGTTAACGGCTCAGGGCTGATCTGTGAAAAATAGCTGATCTGTGCTCGTTTACCCGAGGCTGACTGTTAACGGCTCAGGGCTGATCTGTGAAAGATAGCTGATCTGTGCTCATTTACCCTAGGGCTGACTCTTAATGGCTCAGGGCTGATCTGTGAAATATAGCTGATCTGTGCTCGTTTACTCGAGGGCTGACTGTTAATGGCTCAGGGCTGATCTGTGAATGATAGCTGATCTGTGCTCGTTTACTCAAGGTCTGACTGTTAATGGCTCAGGGCTGACTGGGAAAGGTAGCTGATCTGTGCTCGTTTACTCAAGGGCTGACTGTTAATGGCTCAGGGCTGTTCTGTGAAATATAGCTGATCTGTGCTCGTTTACCCGAGGGCTGACTGTTAATGGCTCAGGGCTGATCTGTGAAAGATAGCTGATCTGTGCTCGTTTACCCGAGGGCTGAATGTTAATGGCTCAGGGCTGATCTGTTAAAGATAGCTGATCTGTGCTCGTTTACTCAGGGCTGACTGTTAATGGCTCAGGGCTGATCTGTGAAAGATAGCTGATCTGTGCTCGTTTACTCGAGGGCTGACTGTTAATGGCTCAGGGCTGACTGGGAAAGGTAGCTGATCTGTGCTCGTTTACTCAAGGGCTGACTGTTAATGGCTCAGGGCTGATCTGTGAAAGATAGCTGATCTGTGCTCGTTTACCCGAGGGCTGACTGTTAACGGCTCAGGGCTGATCTGTGAAAGATAGCTGATCTGTGCTCGTTTACCCAAGGTCTGACTGTTAATGGCTCAGGGCTGATCTGTGAATAATAGCTGATCTGTGCTCGTTTACCCGAGGGCTGACTGTTAACGGATCAGGGCTGATCTGTGAAAGATAGCTGATCTGTGCTCGTTTACCCGAGGGATGACTGTTAATGGCTCAGGGCTGATCTGTGAAAGATAGCTGATCTGTGCTTGTTTACTCGAGGGCTGCCTGTTAATGGCTCAGGGCTGACTGGGAAAGGTAGCTGATCTGTGCTCGTTTACTCAAGGGCTGACTGTTAATGGCTCAGGGCTGATCTGTGAAAGATAGCTGATCTGTGCTCGTTTACCCGGGGGCTGACTGTTAATGGCTCAGGGCTGATCTGTGGAAGATAGTTGATCTGTGCTCGTTTACCCGAGGGCTGAATGTTAATGGCTCAGGGTTGACTGTCAAAGATAGCTGATCAGTGATCGTTTACTCGAGGGCTGACTGTTAATGGCTCAGGGCTGATCTGTGAATGATAGCTGATCTGTGCTCGTTTACTCGAGGGCTGACTGTTAATGGCTCAGGGCTGATCTGTGAAATAAAGCTGGTCTGTGCTCGTTTACTCGAGGGCTGACTGTTAACGGCTCAGGGCTGATCTGTGAAAAATAGCTGATCTGTGCTCGTTTACCCGAGGCTGACTGTTAACGGCTCAGGGCTGATCTGTGAAAGATAGCTGATCTGTGCTCATTTACCCTAGGGCTGACTGTTAATGGCTCAGGGCTGATCTGTGAAAGATAGTTGATCTGTGCTCGTTTAACCGAGGGCTGACTGTTAATGGCTCAGGGCTGATCTGTGAAAGATAACTGATCTGTGCTCGTTTACTCGAGGACTGACTGTTAATGGCCCAGGGTTGATCTGTGAAAGATAGTTGATCTGTGCTCGTTTAACCGAGGGCTGACTGTTAATGGCTCAGGGCTGATCTGTGAAAGATAACTGATCTGTGCTCGTTTACTCGAGG
>CM056577.1:2861089-3023589 GCA_029721435.1 Gymnothorax reevesii
TACAGGAGAGGATGATGGGACTTTGAGTTTTCCGGATTGTTTCCCTGGCCAGATTCACTTCCTTTTCTGCGCACCTGAACAGGAGAACTTTGTGTGACATCACTTCCTGTCTGGTGCCGTGTTCCCTTGAGACTGGACCAGAGCAACACAGACGTTCATGTTATTTGTTGAAAAGAAATTCTAAATGTTATCACATGGACACGTGTGTTGGAAAAGAGATGAAATAAAACTATGCCAGCGAATGCCTTGTACTATACTGCGCTGCCGTGGTCTCTGGTGAAAAAAAAAGACAAAGCGAATAAGAAAGTTTTAGTAAAGGATGAAACTTCAGGCAGATCATAAAATGTGAAACTCCATCTTCCCCTGACTCTTCATTACTGTTTTTCAGGATTTGAAGTGTTTTTAATGCTGTTCTCCATGTTTTTATGTTTCTCAACCGTAATTCTCATGTTTGTTTTATTTTATGTTCATTTTTATTATTTATTTTTCTTGCTATGAGCAGTTTAATAAGTGTCTTTAAAGTTTGACATGGAAAATGTGCTTTAAAGTCACAAGAAAGTGCTAAATGTTAAAAAAAAAAAGTCACATGTTGTATGGAGTTTTCAGCATCATGACAGGTTCACTAGTCTGTAGGATATTAGACCAGCGTCTTTAACGTCCTTCCTGGAGACCCACTGTGATGCTGGGTTTAGTTCCAACCACAATTGTAATCGCAGGATTTTAACATGCTGTTAATGTCTTAATTAGGGGTTTTTCATGTTTAGGGTTGTTAATTACTCTTTTGCCAAATGTTACATTGCAACATCCATACATGCTATGAATAAAATACACTCGTAGACAGTGTGTTTATTCTATACTGAAGGAAATTTCAAGTAATATAGCATTGCAAACAGATCAAATTAGACAGTGAGGAAATCAGTCAACCCCAAATTACCCAGCTGGACACAACTGTTTCAAGTCCTTTCAAAAAACTTCAGGAGAACTTCATTAGACTAACATAACACAAAACTGGTTTGACTCTTTTCCATTTGCTTGTCGAATAAATTTGTCATGATGTGCCAGTGAAATTTCACCAATTAGAAGCCAATATATCTTCAGTTTGATTAGTTATATTGTTTTCTCTCATTTTATGCTGTTATTTCCAATACATTGCAATGTGGCTATGGTTTTTTTTTATTCTAGATGGCAAAAATAGATATTTCTATTAACTTGTGAGTTAAGAGGGCAAATAACTGCTCTGAACATTAAATGCACCTGAGACAAATTAACAGCTTTCTAAAATCCTGTGATTATAATAGTTTTGGAAGGAAAACCTCAGCGGGTCCCCAGGGACGATGTTGAAGACGCTGTGTCAGACAGGAAAGGAGAGGGGGTGGTAACTTATGCAATTTATATGAACCAATCAGAGTGTGCGATGTGTCTTCCTCATGTATAATGCATTGAATCTGTATTTCCGTATGAGCTCCCTGTACAGGAATCCTCCCTTTTTTAACGGCGTTGATGTGGAGGGGCTGTTACTTTGTCACGGCGGGCTTGTTTATGATGTTCCTTGTCTGTACGGCTGGTTGGCTCAGGTGTGTCGACTGTCTGACTCAATTAAACATTATTTGTACTGTACTGAGAATTCTGGTTATTCATGACAATTCAGCATTTTAATGGGAATCAGATGGGAAAGGCCCTTGAAGATTCATCTGTGTGATTTACTCTGTCGGAAGCACTGGGCTCAATGTGCACATATTCATCGTTAGGTTAGGAAACACAAATGCACCCTCATGAAGGAAAAGTTCACCCAAAAATGAAAATTTACTCATCTACTCACCCCAAGGGTCCATGAATTTCTTCCTTCCTCAAAACACTTTTGGAGTTACAAAGAAAAATGGCATTGAAGACAAATTCAAATCAATTGAAGTCATTGGAGACCACAAAATGCCTCCATACTGCTCTTGCGGCATAATCCAAGTGTCTGTAAGCCCTGACATTCAAATTTGACTCTTAAAGACGTCTTTTCACGATAATTTTATCCTTAATGTCTAATTTGCCTTGTCCTCTAGTTGAGCCTGTTAAAGTTTTTGTTGACCTGTGACCTTTGACCTCCTCCCGATGACCTTGAACTTTTGCTGCAATTTTCAATTTAAAATAAATAATCATTGGAACTTGTCATGTAGCATAGCATGAAAAATTAGATCAAGAAACCGTTGCAAGTCAAAAAATTGACCTACGACCTCCTTGGGACTTTAAATATGACCTTTGACTCCTGACATTGACCTCAGGTTTGTTTTCAGGAAAATATTTCCTTGAGTGCTTGCAGTGGCCTTTCACAATTGCGCTGTTGTCCTCTGCCACCCAAATGACTGTTGGTGTGTGAGCGAGGCCGCGCTCTGGCAGTGGGACTCCTGCAGCGTAACTCGTTTTATATCGCTATTTTGCTATTTAGTCATGCTTCTTATATTTAGTGGTTTTACATGTGGTCATGCACACACACCAATTCGTACATGCACTTTCGTACTCACATGCTGCAAATACTCCGTTACACACGCAAGTGCAGAAACGCACACTCACACACTCAGTCCATACACAGGAGGGCACACGTACACACCAGAGCACAAGCGGTTGAATGTGAAAACGTGGTCAAATAATTAGGCTCATGAGTCACATATTCAGACACGTACACTCTGAGACCACACCCACCATCTTTTTCTCGCACGCATAAATGTACACAATAAGTGTTTTTGATAATTCATTTTTATTATCTCAGTGGTAATTCAGCTCCACACGGAAGCACTCGCAGTATAAAGCAATCTCCTGTGATACATTTTAATCTCGGTTTATTTTCCATAAATATGAAACGACAAACACAATACCTCTTTCTTTCCCAGGGAGCCATTCTGGCTCAAGGTCTTCAGCATTTACAGTAGCAAAATATTCAATTGCTTTCCTTTGGAAATTTCACCAATTTTGGGGGATGGACAGCATTTTTATGATTTTTCCAAGTGCTTTTGGCTATAATTTGAGGTTATTTTGTCCGCAGAAGTTTTGCTCCTTGCTGTGATATGAAATGGTTTCTGAAGACCGATTTTGTCTGTGCCGTTTTATTCCAATTAACGTTTAATCAGGTAGTACTTTGTGGTCATAAGTTTGTTAGTTGAAAGCCAGCTGGATACCTGTGAACGAGATCTTTGAAGATACTACCATTTCTCTTTAGCACACATATGCACACACACACACACACACACACCATAGTGTGCAGTGATGATTATCCACTTAAAAATGATGATAAAATCAGAAACCAAGTACTATTCAAGTACTTATATTTCATGTAATATTGGATCATATGAATGAAAAGAAATAAACGGATAACAATATGCAGTAAAAACAAAAATACTGACATCTTTCTGAGAGAAAAAGTCAATATCCAGTGTGGCCACCCTTTGCTTTGAAGACAGCATTTAATCTTTCAGACATGTTTTTCACATTTTTTTCTCGTTTCCTCACTCGCAAAACCTTTCCATGTGGTTTGAAGTTAATTTCAGATACATTTTTTCTATGTTTAAATAGGTTTGCTTATTTTGATATCCAGCAAATCCCAGATTTGCTCAGTCGGATTAAGGTCTGGACTTTGAGCAGGCCAAATCATAACTTTTGTGTCATGAGCTGATTCTTTCCGGCTGAGATCATTCTTGGGCATCTTTGAACAGTGTTTAGGGTCCTTATATTGTTGAACATAAAATCCCCGCCCAATCAGTCTCTTCCCAGATGGCAGTATGTGCTTCACAAGGATGCTGTGATACTTCCTGTGACACATGATTCCGTCAATTTTTATGAGATCAAAGGCTCCTTTCGAGCAGACTGAACCTCAAACCATAATATAACCATCTCCATGTTTTACCGAAGGGGTTAAACAGTCATTTTTGAAATATTCACCAAAACTAAGGTGCACATAGATTCTGCGTTTGGCTGAGAAAATTTCACGTTTTGATTCATCAGTCAAAAGGATTTGTTCTCGGTCCTTTGGTGTCCAATCCTTGAATTTCATGGCAATCTCCAGACTTTTTTGATGTTGCCAGTTCTTGTCTGCAACATGGCCAATCAGACCATTTTCACACAAGCATCTGGAAGTGGATCTTGATACTTTCACCTCTTCATTTCTGGCGCTATTAATATCATCACAGAGCTGTCGTATCAAGTGCTGATTTTTTTTTCTTGTTATTAACAGATAACGACCCCACACACTAGTATTCCGCAAACTGGTCACCTTGAGATGCTTGATGGTGTTTCTTACAGTGCCACGGCAGCATTTAAAGTCTCCGGAATTGTTTTCTAAGTGACCAACCAGCGAATAATAAAACTGTAATGCGAATGTGAAGCCACTAGATGGCAATTATTGACCTTTCTTATGTTAAGCCCAGACTAGAGCTAGGTTTGGGGATGTCTTGGGCATGTCTGGGACAAGTCCGAGAGAATAAAAAAAAAAGAGGTCTAAAGGTGGGAGGGGTCTGCAAAAGAGTACATAAGGAGGAAAATTGAGGGAGTGGAGTAGAAGGAGAAATTGCAAGGAGAAGGATACATGTAATCAGACCTGTCACTCTTTTCAAGACCTGTGAAGCTTTTTGTGGATTTTTGCCTGTGCTGGAGCATTTTCCTCACCCAGAACATCACCAAGCAACCCCACCGAAGGGACTGTAAATATTTTTTTTGTTGTATATATCAATCTTGGTCAGTAGAGTAGATAGTAGATTAGTTAAAAGTCTTTGTTTAATTAAATGTGTTTAAGTTGTAAAAATTTTGTCTGTCATCCTTTGCTGTCGTAAATGTAATAACAAATTGGGGCCATAACACTACAAACAATCTCAGGGTTCCCTCCGTCGTGCCATCGAGTTTAACACTGTGACACGGCTCAAAGTTCATGTCACCTTATATATTGGAACAACTGAACATCAGAGGTAGTTTACCTTTAACAAGTAAATAACCTCTCACCAGTTTAAACAAATATTTTAGCATCAATGATCATGGAATGAGCCTTCAAACATACATTCATGTTATGCAAGAGTAAAAAAAAATAATAATTGCCACACCTCTCAATTGCTATAAATATTTGGTGTTATCGTTGCCTTTATTTATTACGCATTTTTTACCTTAATATACAACCACAATTCCGAAAAAGTTGGGACAAAGTGTAAATTGTGAATAAAACCAAAATGCAATGACTTTCAGATCACATGAGCCAATATTTTATTTATAACAGAACACAGATAACATTTCAAATGTTGAAATTGAGACATTATGTTATGATTCTGCCATGCCTGCCTGGGTCTTGCCATGTTTTGCTTTTTGCTTTATTGTTTTCCTGACACTTTGCATTGTCTGACTATTCTTTGTATTATGTATTGTGATTTGGTTACCTTGATTTGTCATGCTTAGTCTTAGTTTTCTTTTCCATGTTTTGCATTTTGCCATATTACATTCCGGTTCATGTTTTCCATTTTGCTTTGCACTTTGTCTCCCCCGTCTGGTCACATGTCTTGTCATTGCACTCAGCCCCAGTCTTGTGTTTTACTCTTCGGGTAGTTTATTGGATTCTGGTTTCCGATCTTCCTTCTGATCTCGTTTACGGGCTTCACTCTTCTTTTCTATCTACTAACAATACTAACAGTTTATTATTTTCCTCTGAGATTACTAACAACTAACCTTGTATATAAGACTAACTTACTAATGAGCACCGAGGATTTGTATAGTTGCACTTACTAATTGACTAACGATCTCTCAGCACTCGCCCTGTTCTAGTCTCCGCCTCCTTGCCTATCCCTAATTATCTCTGCTGCAGTTTTCTGTAGATCCACTTATACTTTGTGCTTTCCTTTTCTTTAAACTATACACTTTAGTACTCCTTGTCCAGAGGTGTTGTTCTGTTCATAGCTTTGTCTTGTGATCCCTGTCTGCGTTTTGGCTACAGCCAAATTCATGTAATTAGTTTATTCCTCATGTCTCTCTCCCTGATCATTGTTACCATTGATTGCACCTGTTCTCCCTGGTCATGTGTTCACCCCGGATGTGTATATAAGATGTCTGTTTGGTTCGTTTCACGTGTTTATCCTGTGCTGCTTTTCTCTTGCCTTGCTAATCATTGAGTTTCTGATTCTGACTGGCGTGCCCGACTTCTGATTTTTGGTTTGCCCTTTTGGATTACTGTTGCATCTGTGTGTTTTGACCTTTTTCTGCCCGACCTCGATTTTGTGGATTGCTGCCCTGATTACGATTCAGACTGTCCTTTGGCTTATGAGTTTGCTTCTCCCTCAAACCTTCGCCTGTGTACCGGATCTGTTTCTGCTGACTACGATTTGTGATTGGTGCCTTGGTTACGAACTCTGCTCTGTCCCACTGGAATTTGAGTTTTGGATTACGGACTCTGTACTGTTGCCTTTTTCTCTGCGGGGGTTACCCCCCTTATTCAATAAAGCTCCTCATTTTTTGCAATCCCGTGTCCTTGCACTTGGTTCCAGATCGATACCTCTCACATTTTACTCTCCCCCCCCCCCCCCCCCCCCCCCCCACAAAATGAGCTCATTTCAAATTTTCCAGCTTCATCAGGTCTCAAAAGTTGGGACAAAGGAAAAGGGCTGAAAGCTATTTTCAGAGACTCATGATTCTGCCCTGTGTGTTTGTTTGTGCTCGTGCGTTTTCCCCGTGTCTCTCGGTTTGTTTCAGCTCCATTCCCGCAGCCTGACCACCTATTCCCCTCGCCTGGCTCCTGTGGTGTCATGTGACAGCCTGCATGCCTGAGTCCCGTTGTCCAATCACATTTCCTCTTACGGTTTCAGCTTTGGTATGTGATTCATTGCTTCGACTGAGCTTAATTCTGAGTCTCACAAAACTCTGAATGTCTTCTCTGGGGCCATTACTAACCGTACTAACCAGCACTTAAGGGCGTGTAAATATTTCATCACGTAGTTACTAACCTAATTAACTCATTAGCGAGTGTGTGCGTTTCTGCCTAAGTTAATTCTGCCTGAAACTTTCCCTGATTAACTGTTTAAAGCTGTGCTTTTCTTTGCTGTTCTCGTGGTTCTTTGGACTCGTCATGTTTAGATTACCTGAATCTAAACTGTCTAGTGTGATTGATCATCTTGTCTGGAGTCATTGTTACCTGGTCCTCGTGAATTTGTTTAATCCCATGTGTCTGTTTACCCTTGAGGATTCCTGCCTTATCCCGCCTCCTCCTTAGTGTATTTATTCTGGGAAGAGGGTAGAAATGTCAGACTGGACTTCGCACGCGTTTACCTGAATCTGAGCAGCATTGAGAATCTGTTCCCAAGCACCCCAAGTGTGTGTGTGTGTGTGTGTTCGTTCCTTCTCCTGGTTCAGTGCATGTGCACGGTGTTTCTCTTCGGCCTGTGTGCCACGTTTTACCGTGTCTGGGTTCCCAAATAAACCTCCTGGATCCCGCTCTTGGTGTCCACCTGACCCGTTCCCTAACAGAATCAGCTCAAAGAACATTTAGCAAGTAAGGTAACTGGCATCAGGTGTGTAACATGATTGGCTATAAAAGGGATGCCTTAGAGAGGCTGAGTCTCTCAGAAGTAAAGATGGCCAGAGGCTCTCCAACCTGTGAAGGCTTGTGTAAAAAATTGTGGAATACTTTATAAACAATGTTCCTTAACGTCAAATTGCAAAGGCTTTGAAGGTCTCATCATCGACAGTTCAGAACATCATCAAAAGATTCAAAGAAACTGGAAAAATCTCAGTGCGTAAAGGACGAGGCCAAAGACTTTTACTGGAAGCCTGTGATCTTCGGGCCCTCAAACGCCACGGCATCACCTACTGGCATGATTCTGTCATTGACATTACTAAATGGGCCCAGGAATACTTCAAGAAACCACTGTCTGTAAACACAGTCTGCCGTGCCATCCACAGATGCCAAGTAAAACTCTATCATGCAAATCGAAAGCCATTGTTGAGAATGATCCAGAAGCGCCTCCGTGTTCTGTGGGCCAAGGCTCATTTAAAATGGACTGTAGCAAAGTGTCCTGTGGTCAGACGAGTCCAAATTTGACACTCTTGTTGGGAAATCAAGGGTGTTGTGTCCTCTGGGCTAAAGAGGAGAAAGACAACCTGTTATCAGCATTCAGTTCAAAACCAGCATCTCTGATGGTACGGGGCAGTGGCGTAGCCAGTGGGTGTGCCAAAACACGTCCCTTTATGACAGCAGTAATTCCTGGCTAGTTGTCAATCATTTTCCTTTAGTGACGCGTTTTCCAATTATCATAATTGGCAACTGAAGATACTCTCCATAGGCAACAGCGATGAAATCATGGGCTAAATTCAGTACAGTTGTGGAACAAGATTCGAGTTGCACAAAACTTCCGTTTAAAAACAATTATTGGTCCTGACCTGTTCTCAGTCATTTTCATAATTACCAGAACGTTCACACCGAGAGCCCGACAATCATTCATCTGTCTTACCGAATCGGGGAGAACAAGCAGCACCTGTTAAGGGTGGAGCGCTCTCGCAGTGAATGTTCTGGTAATTATGAAAATGACTGAGAACAGGTCAGGACTAAAAATTGTTTTAAATGGAAGTTTTGTGCAACTCGGATCTTGTTCCGCAACTGTACTGAATTTAGCCCATGATTTCATCGCTGTTCGATCGCATGTGGAGAGAAACCGTGTCTTCGGTTGCCGATTATGATAATTGGAAAACACGTCAATCATGGAAAATCATTGAGAACTAGCCAGGACTTATTGCTGTCATAAAGGGACGTGTTTTGGCACACCTGCTTGCTACGTTACTGGTACGGGGATGCATTAGTGCATATGGTGAGGGACACTTGCATGTTTTAAAAATGCTGAAAGGTATATAAAGGCTTTAGAGCAACATATGCTCCCCTCCAGACGACATCTATTCCAGGGAAGGCCTTGTGTATTTCAGCAGGACAATGCAAAACCACATACTGCAGCTATTACAACAGCATGGCTTCGTAGTAGAAGAGTCCGTGTGCTGAACTGGCCTGCCTGCAGTCCTGATCTTTCTTCGATTGAGAACATTTGGCACATAATTAAACAAAAAGTCTGTCAAAGGAGACCCAAAACTCTCCAGCAGCTGGAAGCCTGTGTTAAACAAGAGTGGGATCAAATTCCAATGGCTAAACTCAAGAAACTTGTCTCCTCAATGCCCAGACGCCTCCACTCTGTGTTAAAAAGAAGAGGGGATGCTACACCATGGTAAACAGGCCCCTGACCCAACTTTTTTGAAACCTGTAGCAGCCATCAAGTTTGAAATGAGCTCATGTTGTGCATAAAATTGTAAACTTTCCGTTTCAACATTTGCCATATTATCTCTTTTCTATTGTGAATAAAATGCTGGCTGGTGTGATTTGAAAGTCATTGCGTTTTGATTTTATTCACAATTTACACTTTGTCACAAATATTTCGGAATTGGGATTGTACTTATGGGAATGATTTTTTGTTCTCAGTGCCTACAGTAATATTGTTCAATTTATGTCCACTAGAAAATTATGTAGAAGTAATGTATTAAGACCCCTTTTAGACGAAAGTGGTGGCGTATAATCATCACTGCGCACTACTGTCCGTATGGTGTGTAGAAGACATGCCGAGCTTTCAGTGCACAACCAGCCTTGCAGTCACAACAAACTTCACTTTCTCCACCAAGCAGCACAAACATTACTGATGTTGTGCATCTGCGTCTCATCACTTGGAGACGAATTATTATAATGTCAAATTATTTCACTGGTGGACGGCTTACTGCAACTCAAATCCGCGGAACGAAGCTCCTGCCAAAACGCATCACAGCCCGCAAACACAAGGGAGGTGAAGACTATGAGCATTTTATCATGCATTTCTCTCAGTCTTGATGAAACGACGGGGAACAAAACTTGCTGCGCTACAACGGCTAATGTCACGTGTTACTCTTTAACTTGTGTGGGATAAATGATTGTGTTGCCACAGAGTTCTGAAATGGAACGATCTCCGCAATCTGTTTTATTATTATCTTGCCAAAAGCGGAGCTTTTTGCAAGATATGTTGGTCAGAATGTTTGTTTATTGTTTGTTTGTTTTTTTGTCTGTAATCATTTTTCTTGAACACTTTTCTCTGCTGTGCCTGTTGCCTGCTCCTTGTCATCTCTTGTGCAGTTGCCTACCAATGACTCATCACGATTCCCATCATTCGAGGGACTCCATCAAGGTCAAGGTCAAAGGTCAAGGTTAATTTTTGGTAAATTTGAGGGGTTGACGAAACCCTTATTTTTTGAGTAGCTTTAATCGGATCGACTTCAAACTTGGTGTGAATGTAGTCTATGGTCAGGCGCTCAGCTGATTAGTTTTTGGTGGCGATCGACCTTGACCTTCATGGTTGTCCCTGAAGGTAGAAAATTTTTGACCCCAAGGTCAAATTTTGAACTTGCAGGAACTATGTCGAGTAATACCTCATATGAAAGCCCTTGATGACCCCTTTCCAGATCAGTCAAAATTTTTGCGCTCTGACGTCATTTGGTGACGTTATGACGAAAAACTGTTTTTTACCGGAAATTTTTCTTGAACAATTTTCGCTGCTCTGCGTGATGCCTGCTCCTTGAGATCTTTTGTACAGTTGCCTAACAATGACGATTCCTATTATTCGAGGGCCTCCATCAAGGTCAAGGTCAAAGGTCAAGGTCAATTTTTGGTCAATTTGAGGGTTTGACAAAACCCTTATTTTTTGAGTCACTTTAATCGGATTAACTTCAAACTTGGTGTGATGGTATTATTTGGTCAGGCGCTCGGCTGTTTAGGTTTTGGTGGCGGCCTTGACCTTCAAGGTTCTCGCTGAAAAAAACACAACCCTTTTGGCAAGATACCGTTCAACCTATGGTTGACATCCTTCGTATTTAAAATTTGATGCTGTGATCACCTGCGTCGGAGTTGACAAGGTAGGTGAAGTGTTTTTATTGCACCTCATAATTTATGATGCGCCGGGTGTTACCACACACAACCAGTCAAAGTCATTATTCACGTCATATTTCATACAGGTCATAATTTTCTGCATCTACACGCACTGTATAATTTTCATTCAAAAAGCAAAGTCGTGTGTGTGCAAGTGTGTCCCCTATGTGTGCAAGTGTGTGTGTGTGTGTAAGCATGTGTGAGTATATGCATCTGTCTACATACACTGTATATATATATATATATATATATATATATATATTTATATATATATATATATATATGAGAGAGCCACACCCAAATGTGAGTGGCAGTCCAGTCCTCCAATGTTAGGGCCCAATCAAACACTAGTGATTGACCCTAATTCAGCTTCCTCCAGATGTTTGAGCTGCTCAGGCTGATCGTGAAGATGATGATGATAATGATGATGATGACAAAGGGAGCCAATTAGGCAGGAGACACCCCACAGATCGCACCTGATTACACCATCTTCATTGTGAAGTTTCCTTCCTAAGCCTCTGAAACTGATTCACTCCAAAATTATGCTTCTGAATCTCCAATTTAGGAACAGGTAAAAAATTAAAATAATGCTCAAAGCCCCGGCAGTACAGTGCCAGAAAGCCCTGGTACAGTCCAGAATCTGCTGTATTTAGGTGGCAGACATCGCGGCCTGCACCGCACACTGAATAAACTTCCACAAACTTCTCTTGAGACGGACCCCGTCGATTGAAATGCACAGACAGAGTTGATAATGAATTGATAACATTGAATCATCGGTGGTAAAGTGACAAACTAAACTAAATCTGAGTGAGGGAACAGGTGGAAGATAAGAGGGCGACGTGTCGGCCAGGGCTGTTTTTAACACAAAAATCAGCCCGTTACAGCAGCCAAGGCAGGTGCGCTTCTGTCCTGAAACTGCCGCTATCCGCGTCCAAGAATGATCGCAATTCATCTTACAAATGCACTCCAAAGCACTTTTTAATCAAACCTACATTTTGTTGTTACATAATAATAATTTTTTAGAACATTTTAATCAATGCTTGCTCCCAAACTAAATCATGACTTGCGGCACTATTTAGCAAACAGTAATAACAGGGGAAAATTTAAACCTTTAATCTTGGAAAATAATTTGTGACTCCGCAAATCACCTTTAATTGCTTTAATTTCAAATACCTGCTCGAGAGTCTTTGGCAAATAAGATTAAGATGAGGAACAAGAGAGCAATAAAGTTTTTCCTAAAGTCATATGAACACGAAAATACTCTTTCCTGTTCACTCAATACTTTCTAATGATGTGGCAATTAGCTTGAAATCTACCGTTTACTGCATATCATTTCTCAAGTTTTCCCAGCAGTTTTTTCCCTGCATAGATTCTTTTTACTTTACGTCTGGATCTGGAGAGGTTTGGCTGTCTAAGAGCCGGTTTCACGAAGCGGAGTTACAGAGTTAGCAGGCGAACAGCGTCGACACACGGGGACAGGGCTCTATGAACTAGAACACGGACCGCCAAAAGAAACAGCCCACAGCCTTCTTATCCGACTGACTCCGTAATATTGCTGTGTGATGCATCGCCGAGATGTTTTGCAGTGCTTAATTCACAGCCCCGCTCTGACAGGTCCGAAACGTCCTATTTCATGTCATGTGACCAGGTACACAGCCAATGAACCATTACAAGCCATTTCAAAATCTTTTTCCTTTTGACATCATATGGGGAAGTTGCTGCCCAGATCATGAAGGACCGATCAGCTTTACCCAGCCAGTTTATGTGAGTCCTCATTATTAGGGGTAGTCTCTCCCTCTTGTGATGTCACAAAGGCCAGATTTTGAAATGGCGTGTAATGCCTCACTGCCTGTGCACCTGGTGATATAATAGGGGACCTTTAATTAACGCGCCTCCCCTTTATCTCTCTCCTGTCTGTTTCCCCTTTTTTTCTCAGTGCTTGACGTGGTTCTGGATTATGCTTTTGTGCTCTTGAGTGTACGGACCATGAAACTCAATCAACTGCGCAGCACCTTCATCCTAACGGAAGCGCTGAAGGAAGACAAATGTTTGGGATCCTAGTCATTCTACAGCTGGCCGAACTCCTCTCCAGGTAACAGGCTCGACCTTGCGCTAGGCATCACTGAGCATCGGCACGTCACCTTAACTGCCTCGGATACATATCCAGTTGTGTGTGTGTGTGTGTGTGCGCGGACTGCATGAGCACGCACATTCAGTATTTCGCTCGGCGTACGTATCCAGCTGCTAAACGGTGAGATGTAAATGCCGGCCGGCCTGAAGCGGAGCCTCAAATTAGCGACTAGATAATTCATGATGATAAACGTAAGTAAAGTGTATGAACCAGTTGACATGCGCTTACTATGAACACGCTTTGTAGCATGTTTTAATTAATTGCCTGCCTGTGTAACCGATTTCCTCCTCGTGCTGCGCCCCGCAGTCACGCTCCGCTCCCCGGATAATGTCCTCGGTCCGAGTGCCAGCACGCTCAGCAGGAGATTAATTAGGCCTGATTAAAAACCGACACAAATGAGCTCGTGGCCGACAACCCTCTCATTCACTTGTCAGTTGTTTATGGAAAAAGTCAGCGGTGGGTTGTTATCTCCACCAAGGAGGTTATGTTTTAGCATCAGTCAGTGATTGTTCATGAGCAACATTATGCTAAGTTTTCCAAATTTTTATTAAATTTTTACCAGCAGTGTGAGATTTCATTTAGAAGTGATTTCATTTCAGAAGTGATCTGGCTCAAATTTTTGATCCATGAATTATTTTTTTTTACTTGTGTGGTGATATATAACAACACTGCAGTTATGGGTCTCAGACATGTGGAGCATTTTTGGGTCTGGGTGGAGGTATGTACTCTCTGCGTGCTATTTTTGATAAAAATAATTCCCTCAAATAGGAAGACAGTTTTCTCATATATTCCCTCGAAATTGACAACCTGTGCCCTAAAATTAGTCCGGCCATCTGCATATACAAATTGTTTCTTTCAGCCCAGATGTACAGTCCTAACCTTCAATTCAAAAATTGGCAAGCTTAAAGAACTTAATTTTTCCATGTCATTTTCTCCAAGAATTTCCATCCCTCTGGTAATGGTGGTTTCTGGTATGCAGAGTATTTTAATGTTCACTTGCTGTAAGACCAATTTATTGCTTTGCGAGAATAGATTGCTAATTTGCGGGAAAGACTGGTTCATTTTTTTCTCTTTATTGGGGTCTGAAAGACTCAGTAGATCAAGTTTTTCATCAGAGACTGCCAGTCTACATTATATTTTTATTGCTCATTTTTCATTATTAACATTTTTCATGTTTAGGAGGAACATCAATCCCTTTAAGGTTTTATATGTCAGAGATAGCGATGGCTGTACTGTTGGTTCTACAGAGCCATGATCTCACAGTCAGTCATACAGAAATAGATAGGTTAAGGGGTCCCTCAAGAGTCTGTATTGGGACAAGTCTTGTTTGACATTTGGGTAAAGATTCATTGTACATTACATAATTCCAACTGCCAGTTTTGATCACCATAATTCCAATTTTTCCTCTGGCCCCTCAGTGACCAATTTGTCCAAGAACAATGCACTTCCTGTTGTCTGAGACCCACGAACAAACATCCTGAGATGCTCCATTTCATCTTATGCATACGTAATAAAGTTGTTCCTGTTCACTGCCGAGCTATATTCCGTGCCTCTGTGTTCAATGTACGTGTGAAAAGACATTCTCGTAATGTGGATGCAATGAAGTTCCAGCACTGTAACATTCACCAAACATTCCTCCAACATTGGGAGAACATTTTGAGTTCACAAGATAGTCAGAGGTTTCCCAGAAAACATAATGATTTTCATAGTTCTGCTGTTATTTAGAGACAACTTTATAATGTTGTTGGAACAGAACAGCACTAATGCAAGAACATTGCGTGTCTGCTGGAGTGATGTGTTCATTTCAGACAGTGGGATTTGTGAATGCCTCATTAGCTTATTAGCCCCTTAGCATGTCAACAACAACTGACTGCACCAGCGCCACCTTACAACTCTCTCTCTCATTCCCTCTCTCTCTCCCTCCCTTTCCCTCGGTGTTATGTCCCTCACTCTCTCATACTCTTCCTCTTGCTCTTTCACTGCCGTCATCCGTCTCCCCTTCTCTTCATTCATGCATTCACATAATACTGTTTTCTGAAGTTCCTACACGGTGCTCACAAATGTAGAATTCATTGACATTTTCATGTGGATTAAACAGAAGAAACTTTGTGTTCCAGCAAGACAAGGACCCAAAACATCATTCAAAACCCTGCAAGGACCTTCTGGGAGAGAAATAATAAAATATGTACAAGCCGCCCTGATGACCTAATTTAAACCCCTCAGAGCTGTTGTGGGATCACTGACATTGTTTGTGTAGTGTAGTCATCTACAGAGACACAGCTAATATTTGGTTACCAGTGATTAATTATCGTTGTGGATACTTCGGTTAGAAATCGTGAAACCAAGGCATTGCATGATTTGATGAACATTTGAAAATATTACTTGCAAATATATCTTTCATACACGCTGTAAAAAATAAAAATAGGACTAAGGGTCCTGTAGCTTACCAGCATGTAATCTTATAGTGATGATACAAGTTCTGAAAATCTTGGGGAATTTGACCTTAAAATCACTGAAGGTCAATGTCAAGGTTACTTAATAAAAGTTCACATACATTTATAAGACCTCCTGTTATACTTTGCACAATCCGAAGCTCTGAAGCAGTCTTGGTAATATGTGTAATTGAAAACTCAATATGTCTGTTGTGAACTTTAAAGGTCGCAGAAGGTCAAGTCTAAGTCAGAAAATAGACTTGAAATATGAGTTGCTATAAGTCTCTAATGCAAACCTTGGCTCCATCTATGACCATTTTGGCAATACAAGTCATTGTATTATGTTGACCTTCAAAGGTCACCAATAGTCAACTTGAATGACACCAAATTAAAGTTTATGCGTGACTTCCTTTAAATCTGTGACACAAACTTAAGCTCTATCTGTGACCTTTTTAGTGAAAGAAGTCATTGAATTTTCACCAGGTCAAGTTTGACCTTTGAAGGTCAATATGAAGGTCACCAAATTAAAATTAATCCATGACTTCCTATACGCCCACAATAGAAACCTAAGCTCTATTTGAAAGTTTTGGTAATAGAAGTCATTGAAATTTCAACATGAACTTTGACCTTCAAAGATCACCGAGGGTTAAGTTCAGAGCCACCAGATGAAAGTTCATACATGACTTCCTATAGGTGTTCAATACACATATGTTCCCAATCTTCAATATTTTAATGCCTAGAAGCCTTTGAAAATTGTAACATTTCGCTTGACCTCAAGTTTGACCTTTCAAGGTCATCTGTGGTCAACTTTAACACATCCAAAAATCTGGTCATAAATGACTTCCTATATGTTGATAATACAAACTTAATCTCTATCTGCAACTATGCTGTCTTGCATATTCTCTATAGGATCCCATGTTAAATTACAACATCCCCACTAAACCCACTTCAGTCGTTTCAATCAAAATGACGCTTGCACTGTACGTTGACGTTACCTGGGTAAGTTGATTGCCTGATTTAGAAAAAAATTTATCATGCAGTCTTTGAGAGATAATTTTTAAAAAATTTCTTAGTCTTATCTATAACATTGGGGCCCAAATTTCAAGGGCCCATAAAACTGACAAAAATGATTCAATTAAAAATCTGGAAAAAAAAGACTGGAGATTTGGTCTAGTAGTATATTATGGCTAATTAACACGAAAATTCATCGGGTGAAAAAAAAAAGATAAAACCTGTTCCGGACGCCGCACCACGACATTAGCAACAGCTAATAATAAAAAGTAGATTTACCTTTTAAAAAGTTGGCCAACCAGCAGCAAAGCAGTTTTCAGTTGGCTCAAATTCAAGTTCTGATATTTTTCAAAAATAATACATTTGAAAATTCCTGACCAGGGAGAGTGGCATGACAAAAACGCCCTCTGCACACTTCTAACTGAACTCAAGTGCGTTTCACTGTTTGTCTTCAACTGAGCGTTGAGCAAAACAGCCTGAATAATTTAAGTCAGGCATGATTCCAAACTCTGAGTGGTAATGGTTTTACTGCAGTTTTATTTGTTTTTAGTTTTTTTATGATTCTTGGTTTTTTATTTGCTATATTTTCTCCTCGGAAGATTGCTAAAGCCTCACAGCCATTTTTATTTGCGTGTGTAAGGTACTCCTCTCCTGTGTAATGTTTACATAAATGGCAGATAAAAATGTAAGTCTCTCTCTCCCTTTCTCCCTCTGTCGCAATCCTTTCACCATATTGTGACCACTCAGTAAAATAATGCCCCCACCACCCTTCAACAGCTTCAGTGAGATGGGGAATTGCTCCCGTGACCTTCTGACCCTCCGCACAGAACGGCTCCCGACTTGATTGGGTTTGGTTCTATCTCTTTTACCATGATTGCTGTCATTACGATTATTATTGTTATTATTTTTTCAATATGGTGGAATATCCAGCCGGGGCCCATCAGAGCCGGAATGGCCTGGTTTCCAGCAATAATAATGATACTAACAGTAATAACCATATAATAACTATAATGGTGTGTGTTTTTTTGGGGGTAGCAAAATGCAATGATTGTGATGATGATGATGATATTGTCATATTTATAATATTAAGCCCGCTCGTGTGTTTTTTCTCTCCAGAACAGGGTCATGAACTGTCTTCATGTCTCCGCTGGTATGGAAATATTAGGCAAATGTTTGAACAGGAGCATTAGCACAATGGTAAGTGAGGCTGTGAGGCTGTTCTGGAGGTGTGAGGGGGATTTGTTCGCCCCAGCGTTAACACTCCACTCACAGGCAGCAGGCTGCTCCTGTACCGGGGAGCCGAGGTGTACTCAGGTCTACAGAGCAGGCGGAGTGAAACATGGAGTGTGTGTGTGTGTGTGTGTGTGTGTGTGTGTGTGTGTGTGTGTGTGTGTGTTTGTGTTTGTGTGTGTGTGCGTGTGTGTGTGTGTGTGTGTGTGTTTGTGTTTGTGTGTGTCTGTGCGTTTGTGTTTGTGTGTGTGTGTGTGTGTGTGTGCGTGTGTGTGTGTGTTTGTGTGTGTGTGTTTGTGTGTGTGTGTGTGTTTGTGTGCGTGTGTGTGTGTGTGTGTGTGCGTGTGTGTGTGTGTGTCTGCGTGTGTGTGCGTGTGTGTGTGTGTGTGTGTGTGTGTGTGTGTCTGCGTGTGTATGTGTGTGTGTGTGTGTGTGTGTGTGTTTGTGTGTGTGTGTGTGTGTGTGTGTCTGTGTGTGTGTGTGTGTGTGTGTCTGCGTGTGTATGTGTGTGTGTGTGTGTGTATGTGTGTGTGTGTGTGTGTGTGTGTGTGTGTGTATGTGCTCATTTGTCTATGATACTGCATGCATTGAATTTGGGAATAAACTCACTATGACTCACCAGTGATTATTAACATAAATCCAATGATCAGAATCTTTGTTCACTTGATCTCTATTGTCCTGTCATTGTTTTGGTAATGGAACAATTTTGAAAGCACTGCATCCGTTTTCTAGACAACATGACTCATTACAATTTATCAAAAAGACAATGCAAAAGAGTCACTTTTGCCTCAATGGTGCAGTTTAAAAATACAGGGTTTGTCTGAAACATTCAATCTAACAGGCGCAGGACTCTTTTACTGTAAATTCCTCTCCATTAAGATTCCTCTGTTTGCCAATTTTAGTGCTTATCTGTGATTTCATCTCTTTTAATCTCTATATCTCTGTCTGTCGTTCTCTCTTGCATTCCTCACATTCTCCGGTTCCTCTTTCTACTATCACTGTTAAAATATTTTATATATACTTTATAATGTTATTCTCAGGAATCGGGATGCTGCGATTGTTAGCCTTATTGCCCATAATTACTTTGGGCTCTCGGCTATGTTGCGTTGAGGTGAGCGCTGTTGAATGGTGTTTCCTTTGCTTGTGCGCATGTGTACATATTCATATGCACAAAATGATTTAAGGGAGCGGCGATGTGTTCATCGTCACGGCCAAACCTGCACCCATTTCTCTGCTCTCTTGTATTTGGTTTAAATGTTTTGAGCATTTTGACATTTCTCCTCTCCCAGACACGGAATTATAGTATTTCATAACAACACATTTAATGTTCTGATCTCGCCAGCGCTGCACTGACCCATATTATTCAGTTCTGAGGGAATGGATCAGAATTTATTGAGTAACTGCACTCCGGTTTGTATTAATTTCACCCATTCATATGTGCGCAGGATTTGAGAGGAAATGTTTCCCAGTCAATGCCAGTCAGAGAAGAGCAGCTGTACACAACCCCCCCCCCCACCTCAATCTCAGTACAGCATCTGTCTCTGCCAGGAGCTCTCTGCACTTCCTGTGCCAGCCACAGTGCATGCTGGGATACCATTTTCTGTCCTCCCCTGGCTTGATCTCTCTTGGCTCCTGTAGGCTCTCAGTGCCGCCTTTTTAAACACAGAGTCAGAAAGACATGAACGCAAGCAACCAATGACAACTACCAGTTTTAAGATGATTTTGCGTGATTTAACGAAGAAATCATCCGTCTGCCCATTATCTACAGGTGCTGGTCAACGAATTAGAATAATTTGAAATAGTGCAATCGTTAAATTTTCTTGATGCATTTTTTGTGCAGAAAGCAAATCAGGTGTTCACCGCGCCTGTCCTACTTGTTAGAGTAATCACAGAACTCGCTATCTGTAAAAAATTTGCTCAGCTGAGCTTTCCAAAAGGCCCATTTAGGCCATTTAACTGTGACAATGTTGTTTCATTGAATTAGAATAATTCATAAGTCATTTCATTGAATTAGAATAAGTGCTCGAATTTTTGTTTTCTGTGAAGAGTGTTCACTGTGCAGTATAAAGTCAGGGTTGAGAAGAATTTCTAAGTTGTAAAATCAATCATGGGTCAATCAATCATGTAAAATGTCTGGCAGGAAAATCCAGTTCCATCATTATGCATGTCTGCTATGTCAGGCACATCATCAGCGACGTTTTCACAATAATCCACTGTTAGAGCAGTTCCTTGGATGCAGGTGAGCCGACCACTTATTTATGATCAACAAGTCCGCAAGCTAGTCCTACCTAATGTCCATAGTTTGTTGCACAACAAATCAAACACACATTCCGCTTGTAAAACCCTTTCTTTGACTGTATCTGAGTTAAGCTGCTTTCACATCGGACGCGAAACAAACTTTTCGCACGACAGATTACATTCGAAATCAATGCAAAGACGCGAATACAGGCGAAATGCGTCTTTGCATTGACTTTGCATTAAAAAAAATTTCCTGTATTTATTCATACTGTATAATGTAAATTAACTTATCTGCTGGCATTCTGGTGCCGCACACCAAACTGGAGCTATTCTCTATCAGGAAGATATGATGTAATGTCACCACAGCTCTGTATAGCAACCATTTAATGTATCTAATTCATTCTTAATCATACAAAACAAATGTTATTGATGGTTAGGCTTTAGGTAAGTGCTCTTCTAATGGTCTTGTGTACAGAAAACAGCAGCCAAATATTGAACTTATGCAAGTTCACGGTAGAAGACCAAATGCACTAACAGAAGAGTAAAGCCTTATTTATGTTCGACGCAGTCGCGAGTGTGCGGGTTTTGCGCACCACAAATAACGTAATCCCGCACCGGGCGACAGCCGCACACGCTTCGCGAGGTCGTGCACCTCCAGGATTTTGAAACTTTTTGCGAGTCGCGCTAGTGTCACCTACACTCATTGGTCACCCAGTTCAAAATGCATCTACTTCTACTGTGTCTTGCCTGCTTGTACTACTTTCCGTAGAATTTTTTTTCTACTGCACCCTGTCTTTGCAGCGAATAGTGCAACGGAGAATGCGGCAAGTATAGATGCCTCTGCGTTCTGTTGAGGTGCGCGCGCAATCCGCAAATGGAGCCAGGTGACGGTATAACTGAGGCTTAATGAAGAGTGGAGATTCACCCCTGCGCCCAGGTGACATCAATCATCGCCCTTCTGGGAGGCAAAATGGCAGCTCAGTAGTGGGCTTCGGACTGCCACACAAAAACGCTCTCAACTTTTTCATAAATGGTCAAGTATGCCTGAAATTTTTCTCATGGGCTCTCAATATCATAAGCTATCAACCTGTGCATATACTTAAATTCCGTTGCCTATTCCTTTTTTATTGTTTATTTTTTTTTTATTTTCTTCAACCTCCGCGAACGGAGAAAACATAATAAAAATAAACATATAATATATAATGAGCATTATAAAACAGTGGTTAAAAGATGTACAAGTAGTTGCTCCTGAGAGTAAGGTTTTATAAAATTATCTGAGTATAAAAGTGATCGAAGAGAGTCAATATGACCGTTATGTAAAACATTAGAATGATTTGGTAAATGTGGTTTTGTAAATGTAACATCAATAGGAGAATAACCAAGCCTGATAATATTACTTAAAATAGAGTGCAGCACAATGTGACCCTTTACAATATATTGTGCTAAGTAAAACAGAGAAAACTCCTTTAACATTGTTAATATATTCCCTGAGCTTGAGTAGCCAATGTATAGGTCATATATGACTTCCTATATGTCAATAATACAAACTTAATCTCTATCTGCAACCATTTGGCCTCCACAGAGCATCTTGCATATTCATAAAGAATAGCGTCCCCAACAGACCCACTTCCGGCGATTCAATCAAAATGGCGCTCACACTGTGAATTGACGGTACCAAGGTAAGTTGATTGCCTGATTTAGAAAAAAATTTATCATGTAATTTTTGAGAAATTATTTTTTAAAATTTGAATTTAAAATTTGTCAGTCCTATCTTTAACATTGGAGCCAAAATTTCAAGGGCCCATAAAATGGACAAAAATGATTCAATCAAAAATCCGAGAAAAAAGCCTGGAGATATGGACTAGTAGTATGTTATAGCAAATATACACGAAAATTCATCAGGCTAGAAAAAAGATAAATCAAATGTATTTATTTATTAGGATCCCCATTAGCTAATGCCGTAACATTAGCTTGTCTTCCTGGGGTCCGAAACAGAAATAACACTTTGCATTAACAAAAACAATTATCAGCATTATATCCTTTCTGAAGCCCCCATGTCTTTATTTTTTTCCCCTCAGTGTTAAAGTTTGAGCTAAATGTAGCCACGGTTAGATGATTTTACTCCTGACGGTTTCAGTGCTTTTAATGTGCTTGTTGTTCGCTTTGGGGATTAAGCTCCATTTCCATTAGCATCAGTGTAGAAAATCAGTGATTGTGCTTCCTTTCACACTCCGAATACATCTGCAGGTACTATCTGACGAACTCTCCGCAGCGGGGCGCACAAACTCGCTCACCTCTGACTGCTTTATTCTCCTGCAAGAGTCCCTCTCACTTCAATCCTGCTGAATTAGATGCATTCAGTCATTCAGGTTTACTCTGTCATGCTTTCTTTGCATTGATTGTTCATTTCAACAGTCATCTGCATCAGTCTTCAATGATAAAACTAGAAGAATTGGAGAGAATAAACTTTAAGTTCTTATGGGGGCGTTTTCTCGCATTCTGTCTAGGACTGGCATTTAGAGTCTCCTGACAGACTTCTAAAGATCCCTACGCAGTTAAGACAAACATGCTCTGATGTGGGACACGTCGGTTCAGCGCCTCATCTGGAACATGCACTTTATAGAAGATGATTTAGTGCAGTACAGGGAATTGCACATCCCTTTTGTCATTGTTCAGGGGCTCTGGATGTCTCAAAGAGCAACTATTACAGTTGTTCATTTTTTTTCAATATCCTTAAATGTATGGTACAGAATTTTTGTGCATGTAAAAGGTCTGGGTATGAAAACGACCCAAAGTCACCACCAGCGGAGGTTCTCTCTCCCACACAACACACTGCTCCAGAGCTGCCTGAAACGCCCCAATAGCACATTTTGTCCTTCAGTTGATTACATCACTGATTGAATTTTCGCGCCAGGCAGCTAGATCGGAATACCCTTGAATTGAGCAGGTTACATCCACAAATGCGGCTACTTAGAGCCTGCAATATAAAATCCAATTTGTAAGCACTTCCAAAGGAAGAAATGACAATGCAGTGGCAGCTTTGTGTCGCCATTATTTTACTGAAGACTGCTTAGTGAACTGGACACAGCTCAATATTCTCAACGGTAACTCCCGAAAGGCAGAGATGTGCCCACTGTGTTAGTCCCCAGAGTTTCAGGTTGTTTCGGGATTTGTTACATAATGAAGCCACAATGCTAATGCAACACCAGTGTTGCTCCTCACGTGTTCGGTAGTTATGGCAATTTATGCCCGTAAAGTCTTATGTCAAAGCTCCCTCATGCTTTTGCTGGCTTTGTAAGGCTCCTGCACATCTTATAAAGTTAGTATGAATTCACAGAGACAGTCCGTTCTCATGTTTGGTTCTTATTTCAATTTAAATAGTGTAAATATTCTGCTAGCTTTGTTGATTTTTTAATGGTATTTTCCCATTGGATTCTGTTAGCATTATTAAGTGTGGATTAGCATCCTCTGGGCAAGTTAAAGTGGAAGCCAGATTGCAAAAAGTATTTCACTTACAGAACAATAAGCTCAGAGGCAGCAGACCAAATAAGTTGGGAGACAAATATATTCCTCTTTTATTTGTGTTTGGAGTGCACATGACTGTTTTAGTTGTTTAGTTGTGAATTCTGCATTCATATTGTTTTGAAAGGTGACCAAACTGACATTTTGAGAGAAAGATATTGGACTTGAAATACAGATAGAGTACAATTGGAATACATATTTAGTGAATAAACAACGACAGGCAGAAGCGAGGGAAGGAAAAACAAACCGTTTCCCCGTCTCATTATTTTCCAGTTGTTTTTAGAAAAATAAAATCTGGCCACAGTCCACACCTGAAGCTGAAACCCATTTGTGCTCAGGGGCGAGACATTTCAGACACATGGGCAAAGTGGGTGCCCAATCACAAGTTAGTAGTGCAGCTGACCAATCACAGCACACTACGCTTTTCTGGAAGGGGGGCTGGAGCACTAAAAGCCTCCGTCTCATTAGCGAGGGACTTCCTATCGTCTTGATACCTGATTAGGACCCATGCTTTTTAGGAACCATTTGTTTAAAATGTAACATACATTAAAATACTCAAACTTGGAAGCGTCACGTGTCTAGCGCTGCGTACGTTGCGGTGGTTTCCATGGGAAATGTAAACGTTAGGTTTTTGTAAGTCTAGTTTGTGGGGCTTCAGTGCTGCGAAAAACATTGGCATAAGTTTGATTTTAACGTTCTTTCCCGCAGAGGAGCCAATATTTGGATCTACGCGCTAAATTTCTCACCTAAAAAATTACCAGAAGTGAATTTTATGATGAAACAACACGTTAAATTTCTTAAATTTCTGACCGTTGCCGTCCTAAGTCTGTGATAATGAATCCCCAGCTTATTGCGAAGCATTTTGGAATTTCCTTTGCTGTGAAAGAATAACTTGATGTTTCCTTGAAATTTCTTGGAAATGAGGTACCTAACTATGATGTTTCATATGCTAGCTACTGAAATGAGACAGTCATCAGCAGCGATATTTCATAAAACGTAAACCTACTTTGGATGTGTCCTTGCAAAAGTGTCAGAGCCAGAGTCTTTCAGATAGAGGGGTGGCAGAAATGGCCTGTATGAGAAAACTTAAGTGTTTTTTTGAACATTGAACCATGCATGCCTATTCTAGTACACCCAAAGAACACAGAAATGACCATTAAAAGGAGCACAATAGGTGGACTTTAATGTCTAACTAAAACTGACAGGCCCTTTCCATTGGCACTGATTAGGTCCTATTTTCAGAAACACTACAATAGGATAGATGAGATCTTATGGAGCAAACAAACATGCGGGAAAGTCTCCTCACGCCAGCATTCGAGCACGCGCAAAACAATAAAAATGTGAAAATAGAAAAATTAGCGTCCATGAATATGCGCATCCCCGTCATCATGAGCTGACAGCGCGACCGCTGACATCAACTTAGATCAAGAGTTTCTGGTTGCTTACCACCTTCCCTTCACCGAGGAATCGTGGATGAAAACGGTTTTGCCAAACACTACCAGTACTATTCATTTTAATAACGCGGCAGAAAAGAAAACCCGGTCTGGTTGGGACATTGAAACTGGATTCAACGGCGTGTTCCCTGCACGCTCTCTCGCAGGAGGCAGAGTCAGAAACCCGCGGAGCGGCTTCATGACTCTAATCACGTGCCTATATCAGCTGACCACTTCACATCCGCCTGACTGGGGAGTGTTTACATTCGCGTTTCGAGCCGCAGTGACCAGAAGCGGGTGATCTTTTACAGGTAAATAACAGTAAGCGCTTCACAGATAAGAAATTAGTTTAGGCTCTGAAATGCGAGATATCTGAGGCTTTCAGTGCATGGCGCCGAATCTCATCACCTGTCCGTTTTCGGCTGTTGCCCGGCGGCGTGCGGGCCTGGGTCCGAGCGAGGTTTGTGCATCACGCTTTGCTGTGCAGATTATCTTCCTGGTTGTATGAAACCCGGCTGCAAATGACATCCGTGCACTACTGATACAAATGCGTGGAATATAAAAACGGAACAGATTGACTTGCGCCGAGGTGCACAATCATTGCATTGAAAATGATGTCCAGCTGCTAACTGCTTGGAGGTGTAGTTCAGTTGGCTCACCAGCTGCCCGGCGTGTTCATCGTGCGCAAGCCAGTGGACAGTGGCTGTTCTGTTTCCATCTACAAGCATTTAGTCTCCTAGGTTTCAGTAGATTATGAATTTCTTGGCATTTTCGGGATAATGTTGTTATGGCTATGCCTAGAAAATGTTACTGTGTGACTGTTGATTGATGCCCCACTCCGTGGATAATAATTGACTAAGCGCTAGAGAAGGGCCTGTCTGCCTTGATGTAAGCAGAAGGAAGTCATGTTTAGTATTTAAGGTTTTCTTCGCCGAATAAATTTTCAGGAAAAACTTCAGTGCTATATGCAAAGTCCAAGGAATCTGACATCACCGGGCGAAGAGACGGGTGTGTGTTGTCTTGTTGCGCTGAGGTCGGCGCACTCACTTCACTTCAGTTCGTTTCGCCATTTTTCATTCATTATGGTCTAAATTGGGGAAGTGAAAGCGATCCTGGCAAGATTGTGTCCGGAAACCATGGCGTCTGTTAAAACTGTTTTCAGACAGTACAGTTTGAACCTTTTATTTATGGTATTTTAATTGAATTCGTCTATATATTGACCTTTTGTTTGATATAAGACAACACGCACTGATTGAAAATCCCATATTGAACATCTGCAGTAAGACGTTTTCGGATGACTGTTTGACGTGTCCTTTACGTGCATATCGCTTGGATCACATCGGATGTACGTTTTTATGTTTTTTTTTAATTGGCTGACGTGTTTCTGGCAGATTTTCTGATGTCGTCCATGTGCAGTCAAAACTGTGCGACCCGTCGTTTCAGAACCTCATGCGGTAGAAGCGCTTCGTAAAAGATGATGTAGTGCGGTATCAGGAACCGCGCATCCCTTTACGCTATTGTCAATTGATACAGGCGCAGTGAAACCCAATTGTGTCTCGGCTGTTGTCTCTGATGGGCTGTTTAGAGGCAACAGTTGGTCGAACACAATTGTGCTCTACAATGACCCCATCTACGGACCACACAGTCCCTTAAGCTGCTTTACGCCGACAGTAGGGGGAGGGGGTTGGTGTCATTTCGTTGTTGGCCCATTATATTGAAGTTTTTTGAATACTTTGGTCCCCGCTTTCGCCAGATCTATCGGAAAGCACGATCGAATTTTTATTCGTCGATTTCCCAAGTTTAACTAAAAGTATTCGTCTTCTCTATCTTATCTCTGCGCTCAAGATTTGCGTGTGTCAATACTGGAGTGTTGCTTGATATGAAGTCACTTCAGAGACTGACCGATTTGTTCCCGTGGTGCGTTTTTGCCACTTAATTAAACCCACTTGGCGTTGGTCACGCTGACGAAACAGTGACCCATATAACAGCATCATGAAATTGGAACCTTTCTTCATTCATATTTAACTGGACAACAAAAAGACTTGTGTGGCTGTAAAGGACGACTCACTTTGAGTATCTTACTTTGGTGTGGTTTTCTTTGCCAGAAATTGACGCCTTCCGTCATTCTGAATGAGATGTGATACAGGGCACAATTCCGATATGGTTTACTCGATATTGTCGTGGGCCTAAATTCCAGACAGTGAAACAGATATTCTCTTCCTTTAGCTCATATGCCTTGTTTTTAAATCCAGTATTCATGGGTACCGGCAAAAATCCATTGCTGTCTGTGTCTCTGTCCAATGTGGCTGCACTACACATGCAGTGTAGTTCATTGTGCTGTGATATTATTGCGTGAGGTTCTGCGGTTGTTTGCGTGTTTACAGCGCGGATCTTTCCCGTCTCTGTTTGAACTCATTGGATCCGCTCCGTCCTCAGTTTTGCGTGGAGCCGGTGCCGCGGTTGACAGGCCGCTCGTCTCCGCGTTCCGGGCCGCCCGTTTCATGTCGAACCAGCGCGAACCGCTCCGGCAGCACGAGATTGCCGGGAACATCAGAGGCCGTCAGCAGACCTCGCAGGAATTTCAGAGTCATGTGACTCCCCCCCCACAGCAGGCCGCTGTGATAGGCTGGTGATGTCGGTCATGTGAGATCGTTTAGGCAAGCTGTAACAACGTTGGGCAGCTGAGCTGAAGCCCTTGTAAAACACGCACGCACACACACACACACACACACACACACACACGCAATGCATACACAGCTTTACACCACATGCACAGATTTACATCTCAGAAATCTGCACAGGCAATATATAGGCTATATGCACTCAATCTCACAAGCAGTTACACTCAAGCATGCATAATTCTCTCTCAAAGACCCCTGACCTGCGCAGATTCAAGCGCTTAACAGAGCTGTGTCACGATTACTGCCCACTCTCGCAGCTGTGAACGCAGTAAATCCACTCAACTGCAAGTCAAAATCGAGAAGGTATTTTTCTTCTGTGATTATTGGCGATGACATCCAGCTTACGTTCTTCGTAATCGTATCCCTTGGCTTGGCTAAAGCTTAAAATAGATTTTTGAGTCCACTAAATTCCATAGAAAGCTCCTTAATATTTATATGTATTAAAAAAAAAAAAACAATGCGGGAGTACCTAAAATGCATAAATACAATGCAAAACGAAGATGGATTGGCAAGGAGAGAATCCGATTATGACTTGCAGTTGAGCAGATTCACTTCCTTAGGATGTAAGTTGCCAGCATGAGTAGTAATCGTGACATGGCTCCTTTAAGAAACCTTAATGTGACACACAGTCTTTGCGGGGAGCAATTAATTAAACTGGCTCAGATGATGATGACTATAAAGGCCACTAAAGTTTGTTTGAATTCACTCCTGTAGGCATAAATATGCTAAGCCCTACTTGGCAATATATGAAGCTTTTAATGGTCCTAACGGCATGGCTCATGGAATCGGCGAGTACCGAACCAGATGTACGTAGTTCAGTTTTGCTTTCTTTAAAGGTTTGAGCCTCACGGGTGAACTTGTGGACAGATTTTTTACATAAAGAAGAGCTGAAAACCTGATCCTTCCTCTTTAGAAATACATTGATATTTTGCCTCCACTTCAAAGCATTATCCCCCTAACTTCCCACTTTTCACTGAAGTTTTCCTCTGAGTGGGTTCAAAGTCAGAAAAAGCTTTTCTTTTTTTGTTTCATATTTTTGAACAAATTCACATGTACTCTATATTTGCTGGTTCACTGAGGCTACATCAGACTTGTAATGAAAGAAGTATTCAAACCCAGGACACCACGCTTTTATGGCCGCAGCATGACATCAAATGGACAATATTTAGGTTGTGTATCATTTCACACACATTTCCCTGTAATTCAGCAGGACATATTTGGGATCATTGGAAACTCTGGGATCTCCAAGAATTGAAAACAGGTCTGAAGTTCCCCAAGTTTGAATACAGTGGCTGCATTTGACGGACCCATATATGGGATGGTAGGTTTTATGGGGCCAATTGACTTTTTAATGTGACGCAGCTCAGCTTCACAGTCAGTCTTTTTATTACTTTTTCTGCAAAGGTAAATAAGAGCAAACGGGCACAGATGGTCTCAGGAGAGCATCGGCTCCCTTCTTGCTAATTTTTTGACCAGAGATTCATTGTGAAGACCACGAGAAGCTGAATATTTTGCCAGTTTGGGCTTTGCCTTTACTTGCCCAGGATTATGGGAAAATCTGAACTTCTGACACAATTTGTTGTGATTTCATTGCAGTTGTTGCCCAATAGATGAACTGCCAGTATACAGACACTCCTCTGGGCAAGACTGTACCCCACTGCCCGCCCAGATTGAGTCCTTATTTAATTTTGCTCGTCATTCATTCATGTTTGACCACATTTTATTTTATATACTCAGCAACAAAAGTTTCTGTGACACCAATATTGTTAATTATTTTTCATAACGCAATTATGAAATTGTCATACATGGTGATATCAGACTGAAACAGTACACGTAAACACAACATTGAAATGGAAATCATGAAAATGCGAGAAAATGACTTTGCACGTGAAAATGTGCGTAAATCATGCTTGTGGATGGCAATAAAAGAGGAGAATTTTTGGAATGTTCACATTGTGCCTGATGAACGACGGAAGCATCACTTATCGAAAACACAGCCATTTCGGATCAGGAACTCTACCCTCTAAATGCCAAGACTGTCTGAAAATGATCGGTGGAGGGCTATTGGGATGATTGAATCCGGAACCTCGCAGAGGGAAGTTGCTCATCGCCTGAATGTCCACCGAAACACCATTTGGAACTTATGGCAGCGTCATCAGCAGACAAGACATGTCAGAGACCGTCCTCGCAGCGGCCGTCCACGAGTAACCACTCCCAGACAGGACAACTGAATTCGAACAACCCATCTCCGAAATCGATTCCAACCTGCAACCATAACTGCAAGAACGATACCTGGTTTGAGGCGACTGTCTGCACAGACAATCCGTCGCCGTCTCCGTCATTTTGGCATTGTCCCACGTCGGCCAGCAAGACGTCCAATACTCACAGTACAACACCGACGACTGCGTCTACAGTGGGCACAACAACATCGACGGTGGATCCAACGTCAGTGGGATCTTGTACTCTTCACAAATGAATCAAGATTCATGCTTAACCGATGTGATGGTCGTTTACGTGTATACCGTCGACGTAGAGAACGTTATGCCAACAACTGTGTTCAGGAATTTGATCGTTTTGGAGGTGGTAGTGTCATGATTTGGGGAGGGATCACGGCTAGAAACAGAACAGATTTGCTTGTTATTGATGGAAATCTGACAGGTCAAAGATATCGCGATGAAGTGCTACGGCCATTGGTGGTACCGTTTTTGATGCAGCATGGTCCCGGAATAACGCTGCAACATGATAACGCCAGACCACACATTGCAAGGATTGTACAGCAGTATCTGATGCAACAACATGACAATGTCCTGCCATGGCCAGCCAGATCCCCAGACATGTCCCCAATCGAGCATCTTTGGGACGAGATGGATCGACGTTTGCGGCGGTTGGATAACCCGCCAGCTACACTCCAGGAATTGCGGCAACGTCTACGTCAGATTTGGAATGACATCCCACAGCAATTTCTGGCACATCTGATTCGGTCCATGCGCCGGAGATGCGTTGCTTGCATCATGGCACGAGGAAGTCACACCCGGTATTGAAGTGTGAAGGTCACAATTGGTTAGACGTCAGACAAGTGCTTCATGACGCATGAAAATGACATTTTTCGTTTTGAGTGACGTTGGCACTGAAAAGTCAGTGTTTCTCCTGTTAAATAAACATATTGATTGCATTGAGATCTTTGCGTGTCATTTATAACATACACATAAATGGTGTCACAGAAACTTTTGTTGCTGAGTATATTAGATGAAATTATGGGGTTGTTGGGTTTTTTAAGTGATGGCCTGTATAAGTGTTCTTTGTGGGGATCAGCTGAGCCGAGTAGAACAATCAGTCCATTATCAGGAGAACCGGCGAGTTTGGTCCTTTTGTAAGTGTTCACAGTGTGTGGCCTTCACCAGGAACTGAAACTGCCTGACATGGTGTGTGAGAGTGTGTGTGTGAGAGTGTGTGTGTGTGAGTGTGTGTGAGAGTGTGTGTGAGGTGAGAGTGTGTGCGTGTGTGTGTGCGTGTGTGTGTGAGAGTGTGTGTGAGAGTGTGTGCGTGCGAGCTTTTGAAATACTGTTGTGCAAAAGTACTTTGTTAGGTCTGGTTCTGGCTGTGCTTCCTTTTATTCAGGTAGAGAAAATCATTGGGCAGTTTTTAGATGGTCCATGTAGTTGCCAATTGCTGTGGATTTTTCAATGGTCCCTTCAATTGATGAAGGCGAGCTGTATATCAGCTCCTTCAACAGGTTCTGATCGTGATTCTTCTATTTTAGGGCCTTGGGTTTGGAAGAAACAACTTAAAACTGTGCTGCAGGAGGAACTCTGGTCCATGAGAGTGCACCTGCCCCAGGTGAGGTGTGTACATGCATTATATTGTGTGTTACGGACATTGCACACCCCTGACCCTAGTCACACCTGCCCCAGGTGAGGTCTGTACCTGCATTATATTGTTTGTTACGGACATTACACACTCCTGACCCTATTCACACCTGCCCCAGGTGATGTGTGAACCTGCATTATATTGTGTGTTATGGACATTACACACTCCTGACCCCAGTCACACCTGCCCCAGGTGAGGTGTGTACCTGCATTATATTGTGTGTTACGGACATTACACACTCCTGACCCCAGTCACACCTGCCCCAGGTGAGGTGTGTACCTGCTTTATCTTGTGTGTTACGGACATTACACACCCCTGACCCCAGTCACACCTGTGTCAGGTGAGGTGTGTACATGCATTATATTGTGTGTTACGGACATTACACACCCCTGACCCCAGTCACACCTGTGTCAGGTGAGGTGTGTACCTGCATTATATTTTGTGTTACGGACATTACACACTCCTGACCCTAGTCACACCTGCCCCAGGTGAGGTGTGTACCTGCATTATATTGTGTGTTTCGGACATTACACACTCCTGACCCCAGTCACACCTGCCCCAGGTGAGGTGTGTACCTGCTTTATCTTGTGTGTTACGGACATTACACACCCTTGACCCCAGTCACACCTGTGTCAGGTGAGGTGTGTACATGCATTATATTGTGTGTTACGGACATTACACACTCCTGACCCCAGTCACACCTGCCCCAGGTGAGGTGTGTACCTGCTTTATCTTGTGTGTTACGGACATTACACACCCCTGACCCCAGTCACACCTGTGTCAGGTGAGGTGTGTACATGCATTATATTGTGTGTTACGGACATTACACACTCCTGACCCCAGTCACACCTGCCCCAGGTGAGGTGTGTACCTGCTTTATCTTGTGTGTTACGGACACTACACACCCCTGACCCCAGTCACACCTGCCCCAGGTGAGGTGTGTATCTGCATTATTCTGTGTGTTACGGACATAACGCACTCCTGACCCCAGTCACACCTGCTCCATGTGTACCAATATTGTTAAACTCATGCTTAATTATGCTAGAAAATCATTAATTAATATTGAGCTTCATGTGTCAAAAGTTGAACTGTGTTAAAGATATGATTATGTTATGATTTGACTGTGCGTAATTCTGAGGGCTCTGGGAGCATGGGAGCCACTTGGATAGCTCCTTTATTTGGCTCAGAAATGGTAGATGATTTAACAAAAGTTATTGGCTGATAGGGCCGTCACTTTTTTTTTCGAAATTCGAACATTCACTTGAACCTGAAGGTGAAAGTTCATATTCGCACTGACATGAGACGTTCCAAGTCAAAATATACCATCTATCAGTGCATCATGCATCTAAAGTAGGGAAGTCTTGCACATTTTTTAGGCTTATTCGCCATAGTCCGCAATTATTCAATGAACGCTTATTAATTAGATTGTCCATTGAAGTATCAGTGTCACTTGCGTGAAGGTGGACGTAACATGTGACACAAGTAACATGGAAAGCGATTATGACTTCTTGTGCTTCTGTCTACTTCTGAGAGATTGGAAACGATGCATGCGTGTTGCATCATCGTTTAAATTGTTTAAATGACATAAGGCCATTTGAAACAGTATTTTTGGCGATTGCTTATTGGTTTAGATCTGTAACAATTGAAAGTGTTACTTACTGTTAGCACTTGTACTTGTCTCCTAGGAGCTCTGCACTTTTGTACTGACCTTGTGCACTTTTGTACGTCGCTCTGGATAAGAGCGTCTGCTAAGAACCTGTAATGTAATGTAACATGTTTATGCAATTCTATTACTTATAATCCCTCAGTAAAGACAAGACTGAGAATTCCCGAGTCATAATCGATGTCCGTGTCCCTAGTAGGGAAATTCACCGTAATGCACGTGAAACTGATTAACTTGCTCATCGGTCTAAGTGTATGCGCCATAAAGGCTGTGTCCTTCTTGCGGTGACCCGGGTTTGATTCTAGCCCGGGTCATTTGCCGCATGTCTTCCCCATTCTTCTCCCCAACTTTCCTGTCTCTCTACACTATAAAACTGTCAAATAAAGAAAATCTTTTGAAACTGATTAACTTAATGAAAAATGACTTAAATTCCACGACTGAATTTCTTCAGTGCGCGTTGATAGAATAATTGCTGATTACGGCACAGCAACGTGAATGCCAGAGACATCTCTGCAGATATGTCATTGTGTTGTAATACTGTTGAGTGCAGCTTAATAAAAGTGTTTCGGGTATATTCGAACATCACGTTGTCATATTCTAAATTTGTTCGAAGTTTTATACTCAACAAAAATATAAACGCAACACTTTTGTTTTTGCTCCCATTTGTCATGAGATGGACTCAAAGATCTAAAATTCATTCCAGGTACACAATATTACCATTTCTCTCAAACATTGTTCACAAATCTGTCTAAATGTGTCATAGTGAGCATTTTTGCTTTGCTGAGACAATCCATCCCACCTCACAGGTGTGCCACATCAAGATGCTCATCAGACACCATGACTAGTGCACAGGTGTACCTTAACTCTCCACAATAAAAGGCCACTCTGAAATGTGCAGTTTTGTCTCAGAGCAAAATGCCACAGATGGCGCAAGCATTGAGGGAGCGTGCAATAGGCATGCTGACAGCAGGAATGTCAACCAGATCTGTTGCAAGACAAGACTGAGAACCTTGAATTTAAGTCATTTTCCATTAAGTTAATCAGTTTCAAAAGATTTTCTTTATTTGACAGTTTTATAGACTATATTATATGTATATATTATATGTATTAAGGTGACGGCTCTACTGGCAGATGATGTACACTTTTGGTCAAGGATTTTATAATCCCAAAAATGTATTGTTTTAACTCCCAGCCATTTTTCCACTCTCAGTATTTTTTTTTATGATTTCATTGCTGAAAAAAAGTTTTTTTTTGTGTGTGTTTGTGGCCCTTACTCTGAACTAAAATTATGAAAAGAGACTGAAATACGATGGAATTCTAAATGCTGCTGGTGTAGTGTATCATTAAATCTATAAGTACAATAGTTCAAAGGAGATGACTGACATCAGCCAATTAAAATTCATTGGCTCGTATACTCACTTTAACTATCGTCGATCATGACACTTCATACTTCTGTTAAGGATTTGTGAAAGGACAGTCTTAATGTAGGTTACCTTGATTGACAAGATGGTGGCGCTATAGAGAGGTACTACAAATTTGGTTCCAATTGGCCAATATGTGGCTTTTTAGTTACAAAAACAATAAAATTGCTTATTTTATTTTCAACCATTAGACTCAATGGTTCTGATTTTGCATATTGCATCTCTGTATGAAGATCAAATAGGCTCTTTAATTCGTAAATAAATCTTTAAATGTCCGGCTGCTAATTGTTAATTAGGTAACAGCTGCTGTTTCACAGACATGGCAGTGACTAATCGAGCTGAAATTTCCAGGCCGAAGCATAACATGCGCAGTTATATGCTATGAACAGGAAATTGTTCGATAAACATATTCAATATGTGTCCTCACTGCTTCAAAACTGATGATGACCTCATGGCACTTGGACCCCGTAATTACCGCTTGCGGTTATTTTTGTTTTTTCCTACACAAATTACAGAAGGTGTCCTCATTGTCCCAATGTTGGACCCAAGCATTTAAAAATACAACCACGTTGTGAGCTAAAATAACACAAAAGGCTGAAATAAACCAAGTGAGTTACAGTGCCCATGGCACAATTTTTTTTTTTTAAATTTCCGGTTTGTTGAAGTAAAGACCTAAACGCCAAACATCAGTATTCTGTCCAAATACTTTCGGACCTCGCTTATGGTAATCTATCATTTTCCCAGCTGGAGTATCACCCCACATTCACGTCAAACTTCTGCTTAGTTTTTGAATTTCTTAGTTTTTTGTTTTTGTTTTTTTTTTTTTTTGCTTCAAACTTTCACGATTTTGCAGTCTCAGTGCCGGCTAATTTAGTACCGTATTTATAATGATGATGCTGTTATTATTAGATGTATTCATGCATTTCCTTGGTCAGGTGTACAGGCACTATAACTGATCAAGGCCAGCACACAGGAGACTGAGGAAACAGCTGCTCAGTCTCACGTTTAATTCTAAATATGGGCTGTCCATTTCCCATGATGCAACTGGGCATCGCTCGCTGCTTGCACAGTGCCTCATTCGTGCCGCTTCACCATCCTGGAAAGAGATGAGTTTGCGCTTCTGTCCAATTCTTGGTATTATTAGAAGTTTTGCTGAGACGAATGACAGTTTTTCTGCTTTAGGTTTGGGGAATTAGCTGAAAACAGGCCAGAGGGACATTAAAAATACCACAATCATGAACTCATGATGTAAAAACCATCAAAGTGCACTCATTGGAAAACGTGCTGCCAAACTGAGTGGTGATGCTTATGGGTAATATCACTGGCAAAAAGTGGCTGGACTGATTCTGTCAGGGTCAGTTGAAGGCTGATTCTCTCAGGGACAGTTACAGACTAATTCTCTCAGGGCCAGGTCAGTTACAGGCTGATTCTCTCAGGGTCAGTTACAGGCTGATTCTCTCCGGGTCAGTTATAGGCTGATTCTCTCCGAGTCACTTTCAGGCTGATTCTCTCTGGGTCAGTTTCTTGCTGATTCTCTCAGGGTCAGTTACATGCTGATTTTCTCAGGGTCACTTACAGGCTGATTGTCTCAGGCGTCAGTTACAGGCTGATTGTCTCAGGGTCACTTACAGGCTGATTGTCTCAGGCGTCAGTTACAGGCTGATAGTCTCAGGCCTCAGTTACAGGCTGATTGTCTCAGGCCTCAGTTACAGGCTGATTGTCTCAGGCCTCAGTTACAGGCTGATTGTCTCAGGCCTCAGTTACAGGCTGATTGTCTCAGGCCTCAGTTACAGGCTGATTGTCTCAGGCCTCAGTTACAGGCTGATTGTCTCAGGCCTCAGTTACAGGCTGATTCTCTCAGGCCTCAGTTCCAGGCTGATTCTCTCAGGCCTCAGTTACTGGCTGATTCTCTCAAGGTCAGTTACTGGCTGATTGTCTCAGGGTCAGTTACTGGCTGATTCTCTCAGGGTCAGTTTCAGGCTCAATCTCCAGGGTCAGCTACATGCTTATTCTCTCTGGGTCAGTTACAAACTAATTCTCTCAGGCGTCAGTTGCAGGCTGATTGTCTCAGGCGTCAGTTGCAGGCTGATTGTCTCAGGCGTCAGTTGCAGGCTGTTTGTCTCAGGGTCAGTTGCATGCTGATTTTCTCAGGGTCACTTACAGGCTGATTGTCTCAGGCGTCAGTTACAGGCTGATTGTCTCAGGCGTCAGTTACAGGCTGATTGTCTCAGGCGTCAGTTACAGGCTGATTGTCTCAGGCGTCAGTTACAGGCTGATTGTCTCAGGGTCACTTACAGGCTGATAGTCTCAGGCGTCAGTTACAGGCTGATTGTCTCAGGCCTCAGTTACAGGCTGATTGTCTCAGGCCTCAGTTACAGGCTGATTCTCTCAGGCCTCAGTTTCAGGCTGATTGTCTCAGGCCTCAGTTACAGGCTGATTCTCTCAGGCCTCAGTTACAGGCTGATTGTCTCAGGCCTCAGTTACAGGCTGATTGTCTCAGGCCTCATTTACAGGCTGATTGTCTCAGGCCTCAGTTACAGGCTGATTGTCTCAGGCCTCAGTTACAGGCTGATTGTCTCAGGCCTCAGTTACAGGCTGATTGTCTCAGGCCTCAGTTACAGGCTGATTGTCTCAGGCCTCAGTTACAGGCTGATTGTCTCAGGCCTCAGTTACAGGCTGATTGTCTCAGGCCTCAGTTACAGGCTGATTCTCTCAGGCCTCAGTTACAGGCTGATTCTCTCAGGCCTCAGTTACAGGCTGATTCTCTCAGGCCTCAGTTACTGGCTGATTCTCTCAGGGTTTCAGGCTCAATCTCCAGGGTCAGCTACATGCTTATTCTCTCTGGGTCAGTTACAAACTAATTCTCTCAGGGTCAGGTCAGTTACAGGCTGATTCTCTCAGGTTCAGTTATAGGCTGATTCTTTCAGGGTCAGTAACTGGCTGATTCTCTCCGGGTCACTTTCAGGCTGATTCTCTCCGGGTCAGTTATTGGCTGATTGTCTCAAAGTCAGTTGGAGGCTAATTCTCTCAGGCCTCAGTTACAGGCTGATTCTCTCAGGCGTCACTTGCAGGCTGATTGTCTCAGGCGTCACTTGCAGGCTGATTGTCTCAGGGTCACTTACAGGCTGATTCTCTCAGGGTCAGTTACAGGCTGATTGTCTCAGGCGTCAGTTGCAGGCTGATTGTCTCAGGCGTCAGTTGCAGGCTGATTGTCTCAGGCGTCAGTTGCAGGCTGATTGTCTCAGGCGTCAGTTGCAGGCTGATTGTCTCAGGCGTCAGTTGCAGGCTGATTAACTCAGGGTCAGTTACAGGCTCATTCTCTCAGGGTCAGTTACAGGCTCATTCTCTCTGGGTCAGCTACATGCTGATTCTCTCTGGGTCAGTTACAGGCTGATTCTCTCGGGGGTCAGTAACAGGCTGATTCTCTCGGGGGTCAGTAACAGGCTGATTCTCTCAGGGTCAGTTACAGGCTGATTCGCTCAGGGTCAGTTACTGGCTGATTCGCTCAGTCAGTTACTGGCTGATTCTCTCCGTGTCACTTTCTTGCTGATTCTCTCAGGGTCAGTTACATTCTGATTCTCTTAGGGTCAGGTACAAGCTGATTCTCTCACGGTCAGCTACATGCTGATTATCTCAGGGTCAGTTTCTGGCTGATTCTCTCAGGGTCAGTTACATGCTGATTCTCTTAGGGTCAGTTACAAGCTGATTCTCTCACGGTCAGCTACATGCTGATTCTTTCATGGTCAGTTACAGGCTGATTGTCTCAGGGTCAGTTACAGGCTCATTCTGTCAGGGTCATTTAAAGGCTGATTCTTTCACAGTCGGTTACAGGCTGATTCTCTCAGGGTCAGTTTCTTGCTGATTCTCCTAGGTTTAGTTTCAGACTGATTCTGTCAGGGTCAGTTACAGGCTGATTCTCTCAGGTTCAGTTACAGGCTGATTCCCTCAGGGTTAGTTTCAGACTGATTCTGTCAGGGTCAGTTACAGGCTGATTCACTTGGGGTCAGTTACAGACTGATTCTCTCCGGGTCAGCTGCTTGCTGATTCTCTTAGGGTCAGTTACAGGCTGATTCTCTCAGGGTCAGTTCCTTACTGATTCTCTCAAGGTCAGTTAAATGCTGATTCTCTTTGGGTTAGTTACAAACTGAATCTCTCAGGGTCAGCTACATGCGGATTGTCTCAGGGTCAGTTACTGGCTAATTCTCTCAGGGTCAGTTACAGGCTCATTCCGTCAGGGTCAGTTACAGGCTGATTGTCTCCGGTACAGTTACAGGCTGATTCTCTTAAGGCCATTTTCTTACTGATTCTCTCAGGGTCAGTTACAGGCTGATTCTCTCAGGGTCAGCTACATGCTGGTTCTCTCAGGGTCAGTTACAGGCTGATTCTCTCAGGGTCAGTTACAGGCTGATTCTCTCAGGGTCAGTTACATGCTGATTCTCTCAGGGTCAGTTACAGGCTGATTCTCTCAGGGTCAGTTACAGGCTGATTCTCTCAGGGTCAGTTACAGGCTGATTCTCTCCGGGTCAATTGTAGGCTGATTCTCTCAGGGACAGTTCCGTGCTCATTCTTTCACGGTCAGTTACAAGCTGATTCTGACAAGGTCAGTAACAGGCTGATTCTGACCGGGTCAGTTACAGGCTGATTCTCTCAGGGTCAGTTACTGGCTGATTCTCTCAGGGTCACTTTCCTGCTGATTCTCTCAGGGTCAGTTACATGCTGATTCTCTTTGGGTCAGTTACAGGCTGATTCTCTCAGGGTCAGCTACATGCTGCTTCTCTCAGGGTCAGTTACAGACTGATTCTCTCAGGGTCAGTTACTGGCTCATTCTCTCAGGGTCAGCTACATGCGGATTGTCTCAGGGTCAGTTACTGGCTGATTCTCTCAGGGTCAGTTACAGGCTCATTCCGTCAGAGTCAGTTACAGGCTGATTGTCTCCGGTACAGTTACAGGCTGATTCTGTCAGGGTCAGTTACATGCTCATTCTCTTAGGGTCAGTTACAGGCTGATTCTCTCAGGGTCAGATACAGGCTGATTCTCCTCAGGTTAGTTACAGGCTGATTCTCTCACGGTCAGTTTCAGGCTGATTCTCTCAGGGTGAGTTACAGGCTCATTCTCTCAGGGTGAGTTACAGGCTGATTCTCCCAGGGTCAGCTACATGCTGATTCTCTCTGGGTCAGTTTCAGACTGATTCTCTCTGGGTCAGTTACAGGCTGATTCTCTCTGGGTCAGTTACAGACTGATTCTCTCAGGGCCAGTTAAATGCTGATTGTCCCAGGGTCAGTTACAGGCTGATTCTCTTAGGGTCAGTGACTGGCTGATCCTTTCAGGGTCAGTTACAGGCTGATTAACTTGGGGTCAGTTACTGGCTGATTCTCTCAGGGTGAGTTACAGGCTCATTCTCTCAGGGTGAGTGACAGGCTGATTCTCTCAAGGTCAGCTACATGCTGATTCTCTCTGGGTCAGTTTCAGACTGATTCTCTCAGGGTCAGTTACAGGCTGATTCTCCCAGGGTCAGTTACTGGCTGATTCTCCCAGGGTCAGTTACAGGCTGATTCTCCCAGGGTCAGTTACCGGCTGATTGTCCCAGGGTCAGCTACATGCTGATTCTCTCTGGGTCAGTTTCAGACTGATTCTCTCTGGGTCAGTTTCAGACTGATTCTCTCTGGGTCAGTTACAGGCTGATTCTCTCAGGGCCAGTTAAATGCTGATTGTCCCAGGGTCAGTTAAAGGCTGATTCTCTTAGGGTCAGTGACTGGCTGATCCTTTCAGGGTCAGTTACAGCCTGATCCTTTCAGGGTCAGTTACAGGCTGATCCTCTCAGGGACAGTTACTGGTTGATCCTCTCTGGGTCAGTTTCAGGCTGATTATCACAAGGACAGTTACAAGCTGATCCTCTCAGGGACAGTTACATGCTGATTCTCTTAGTGAGTTACAAGCTGATCCTCTCAGGGTCAGTTACAGGCTGATCCTCTCAGGGACACTTACTGGTTGATCCTGTCAGGGTCAGTTTCAGGCTGATTATCTCAGGGTCAGTATCAGGCTGATTCAGTCAGGGTCAGTTACGGGGTGATTCTCTCAGGGTCATTTACAGACTGATTCTTTCAGGGACAGTTACAGGCTGATTCTTTCATGGTCAGTGACTGGCTGATTCTCTCAGGGTCAGTTACTGATTGATTCTCTCAGGGACAGTTCCCGGCTGATTCTTTCACGGTCAGTTACGGGCTGATTCTGTCAGGGTCAGTTGCTGGCTGATTCTCTCAGGGACAGTTACAGACTGATTCTTTCAGGGTCAGTAACAGGCTGATTCTCTCAGGGACAGTTGCAGGCTGATTCTTTCACGGTCAGTGACGGGCTGATTCTGTCAGGGTCAGTTACAGGCTGATTCTCTCTGGGTCAGCTACATGATTATTCTTGCAGGGTCAGTTACTGGCTGATTCTCCCAGGGTCACTTTCTTGCTGATTCTTTCAGGGTCAGTTACATGCTGATTCTCTTATGGTCAGCTACATGCTGATTCTCTCAGGGTCAGTTACAGGCTGATTCTTTCTGGGTCAGTTGCTGGCTGATTCTGTCAGAGACAGTTACTGGCTGATTCTCTCAGGGACAGGTACTGTCTGATTCTCTCAGGGACAGTTACAGGCTGATTCTCTCAGGGTCAGTTACAGGCTGATTCCCTCAGGGTCAGTAACAGGCTGATTCTCTCAGGGTCAGTTACAGGCTGATTCTCTCAGGGTCAGTTACAGGCTGATTCTCTTAGGGTTAGTTTCAGACTGATTCTGTCAGGGTCAGTTACAGGCTGATTCTGTCAGAGACAGTTACTGGCTGATTCTCTCAGGGACAGGTACTGTCTGATACTCTCAGGGACAGTTACAGGCTGATTCTTTCAGGGTCAGTTACAGGCTGATTCTCTCAGGATCAGTTACAGGCTGATTCTCTCGGGGTCAGTAACAGGCTGATTCTCTCAGGGTCAGTTACAGGCTGATTTGTCAGGGTCAGTTACAGGCTGATTCGCTCAGGGTCAGTTACTGGCTGATTCGCTCAGAGTCAGTTGCTGGCTGATTCTCTCAGTGTCACTTTCTTGCTGATTCTCTCAGGGTCAGTTACATGCTGATTCTCTTAGGGTCAGGTACAAGCTGATTCTCTCACGGTCAGCTACATGCTGATTCTTTCATGGTCAGTTACAGGCTGATTCTTTCATGGTCAGTTACAGGCTGATTCTCTCAGGGTCAGTTACAGGCTGATTTGCTCAGGGTCAGTTACTGGCTGATTCGCTCAGAGTCAGTTGCTGGCTGATTCTCTCAGTGTCACTTTCTTGCTGATTCTCTCAGGGTCAGTTACATGCTGATTCGCTTAGGGTCAGGTACAAGCTGATTCTCTCACGGTCAGCTACATGCTGATTCTCTCATGGTCAGTTACAGGCTGATTGTCTCAGGGTCAGTTACTGGCTGATTCTCTCAGGGTCAGTTACAAGCTGATTCTGTCAGGGTCATTTAAAGGCTGATTCTTTCACAGTCGGTTACAGGCTGATTCTCTCAGGGTCAGTTTCTTGCTGATTCTCTTAGGGTTCGTTTCAGACTGATTCTGTCAGGGTCAGTTACAGGCTGATTCTGTCAGAGACAGTTACTGGCTGATTCTCTCAGGGACAGGTACTGTCTGATTCTCTCAGGGACAGTTACAGGCTGATTCTTTCAGGGTCAGTTACAGGCTGATTCTCTCAGGGTCAGTTACAGGCTGATTCTCTCGGGGTCAGTAACAGGCTGATTCTCTCAGGGTCAGTTACAGGCTGATTCGCTCAGGGTCAGTTACTGGCTGATTCGCTCAGAGTCAGTTACTGGCTGATTCGCTCAGAGTCAGTTGCTGGCTGATTCTCTCAGTGTCACTTTCTTGCTGATTCTCTCAGGGTCAGTTACATGCTGATTCGCTTAGGGTCAGGTACAAGCTGATTCACTCACGGTCAGCTACATGCTGATTCTTTCATGGTCAGTTACAGGCTGATTGTCTCAGGGTCAGTTACAGGCTGATTTGCTCAGGGTCAGTTACTGGCTGATTCGCTCAGAGTCAGTTGCTGGCTGATTCTCTCAGTGTCACTTTCTTGCTGATTCTCTCAGGGTCAGTTACATGCTGATTCTCTTAGGGTCAGGTACAAGCTGATTCTCTCACGGTCAGCTACATGCTGATTCTTTCATGGTCAGTTACAGGCTGATTGTCTCAGGGTCAGTTACTGGCTGATTCTCTCAGGGTCAGTTACAGGCTCATTCTGTCAGGGTCATTTAAAGGCTGATTCTTTCACAGTCGGTTACAGGCTGATTCTCTCAGGGTCAGTTTCTTGCTGATTCTCTTAGGGTTAGTTTCAGACTGATTCTGTCAGGGTCAGTTACAGGCTGATTCTCTCAGGGTCAGTTACTGGCTGATTCTGTCAGGGTCATTTAAAGGCTGATTCTTTCACAGTCGGTTACAGGCTGATTCTCTCAGGGTCAGTTTCTTGCTGATTCTCTTAGGGTTAGTTTCAAACTGATTCTGTCAGGGTCAGTTACAGGCTGATTCTCTCAGGGTCAGTTACAGGCTGATTTCCTCAGGGTTACTTTCAGACTGATTCTGTCAGGGTCAGTTACAGGCTGATTCACTCAGGGTCAGTTACAGACTGATTCTCTCCAGGTCAGCTACATGCTGATTCTCTTAGGGTCAGTTACAGGCTGATTCTCTCAGGGTCAGTTTCTTACTGATTCTCTCAAGGTCAGTTAAATGCTGATTCTCTTTGGGTTAGTTACAGGCTGATTCTCTCAGGGTCAGCTACATGCGGATTGTCTCAGGGTCAGTTACTGGCTAATTCTCTCAGGGTCAGTTACAGGCTCATTCCGTCAGGGTCAGTTACAGGCTGATTGTCTCCGGTACAGTTACAGGCTGATTCTGTCAGGGTCAGTTACAGGCTGATTCTCTTAAGGCCATTTTCTTACTGATTCTCTCAGGGTCAGTTACAGGCTGATTCTCTCAGGGTCAGCTACATGCTGGTTCTCTCAGGGTCAGTTACAGGCTGATTCTCTCAGGGTCAGCTACATGCTGATTCTCTCAGGGTCAGTAACTGATTGATTCTCTTAGGGTCAGTTTCAGGCTGATTCTCTCAGGCTCAATTGTAGGCTGATACTCTCAGGGACAGTTCCGTGCTCATTCTTTCACAGTCAGTTACAAGCTGATTCTGACAAGGTCAGTAACAGGCTGATTCTGACCGGGTCAGTTACAGGCTGATTCTCTCAGGGTCTGTTACTGGCTGATTCTCTCAGGGTCAGTTACATGCTGATTCTCTTTGGGTCAGTTACAGGCTGATTCTCTCAGGGTCAGCTACATGCTGCTTCTCTCAGGGTCAATTACAGACTGTTTCTCTCAGGGTCAGTTACTGGCTCATTCTCTCAGGGTCAGCTACATGCGGATTGTCTCAGGGTCAGTTACTGGCTGATTCTCTCAGGGTCAGTTACAGGCTCATTCCGTCAGGGTCAGTTACAGGCTGATTGTCTCCGGTACAGTTACAGGCTGATTCTGTCAGGGTCAGCTACAGGCTGATTCTCTTAAGGCCATTTTCTTGCTGATTCTCTCTGGGTCAGTTTCATGCTGATTCTCTTAGGGTCAGTTACAGGCTGATTCTCTCAGGGTCAGATACAGGCTGATTCTCCTCAGGTTAGTTACAGGCTGATTCTCTCACGGTTTGTTACTGGTTGATTCTCTCGGGGTCAGTTACAGGCTTATTCTCTCAGGTTGAGTTACAGGCTGATTTTCTCAGGTTCAGTTCAAAGCTGATTCTTTCCGGGTCAGTTGCAGGCTGATTCTGTCAAGGTCAGTTATTTGATGATTCTTTCAGGGTCAGTTACTCGATGATTCTCTCAGGGTCTGTGACTTGATGATTCTCTCAAGGTCAGTTACTGGATGATTCCCTCAGGGTCAGTTTCAGGTTGATTTTTCTCAGGGACAGTTTCTGGCCGATTTTCTCAGGGTCGGTTGCAGGCTTATTTTCTCAGGGACAGTTACATACTGATTCTTTCACGGTCAGTTACTGGCTGATTCTCTCAGAGCCATTTACAGGCTGATTCTCTCTGGGACAGTTACAGGTTGATTCTTTCACGGTCAGTTACAGGCTAATTCTCTCAGATCCAGTTACAGGCTGATTCTCTTAGGTTTAGTTTCTTGCTAATTCTGTCATGGTCAGTTACAGGCAGATTCTCTCAGGGTTAGTTACAGGCTGATTCTTTCAGGGTCAGCTACATGCCGATTCTCTCCGGGTCAGTTACAGGCTGATTCTTTCAGGGTTAGTTACAGGGTGATTCTCTCAGGGTCTGCGACTGGCTGATTTTCTCAGGGTCACTTACAGTCTGATTTTCTCAGGGTCATTTACAGGCTGATTCTCTCAGGGTCAGTTATGGGCCAGTTCTCTCTGGGTCAGTTACGGGCCGATTCTCTCAGGGTCAGTTACAGGCTGATTCTCTCAAGGTCAGTTATTGGATGATTCTTTCAGGGTCAGTTACAGGCCGAATCTCACTAGACCACTTGCAGGCTGATTAATCATTGTTTCCTTCTGGGGCATTGGAGAGCAGTGCCAGAGAGGCTTGGAAAAGACCATTATATGTGCTTCATTAGTCCTAGCGATGTGGGCCAGGTTTCTCTCTGTGATGAGCCAGGAAATGCCGCATCGCTCCCAATTTATCATCGCCCTGACAAACTCTGGCATCTCTTAGAATGGCATTAAAGTGTGTTTTCTGGGAGGAGAGAGGGGTTGATAGTGGATTTTCTGTCCTATTTAAGGGCCTTGTTATGTGAGCTTCATGCAGACAAAGGAGTGCTAATTACGGTGAGCGTAGCCTTTAATTAAGCCACAGCTGGTCCAGTCACAACACATTTTTCCTTTCTCGGGTTTTTTATTACGTCGGGTAGCTTACGGAGTTTGGCTAAGCAGAAAGGTAACCCCAGCCTCTTTTTCTGGTTGTTTCCTGATTTGTTTTTTTTTTCATTTTTAATATTCTTTGCTTCCTGCATCCCCATCCTTAGCTTTTGAGAGCTACAGGGTCTCCTGGTCAAATGAGATGGCCGTGCCGTTCAGAATGGAGAGTCAAGCTCACAGGTGTTGTTTACTCACCTGACTGGTTTGTTGTGGTAGGCTGCGTGTTGGTAGACAGCGCTCTTACACAGGGTATAACTATAGGTTTGACTCTGAAGAAGACATTCAGTCAAAATGTTTGTCACCTGCGCCATAATAACCCGCCTAAGTAATCGTGTGCCCCAGAATTTTTTTCTTTGACTTTGATTAATTTTTCCTCTTTTCTGAGAGGCAGCCAGCGGTTTGGCTACTGTCCATCAGCTGAGGCGAGTATTTTTCCTTGGTTAGACCATCTTCTACTTTATGTGAGGTGGGCTTTTGGTCAACAGAATCCTTTATTTAGCATGACGCTCAGATAAGATACTGGTTCCCTCTGTATACATGAATATCAGCTCTGTCGGACGTTTGCTTTTAACACTGTCCTGTTAAATATTTTTTGTTGATTCACAGGGATTTCCTCTTTTGCTCAGCAGTTAATTGCTTAAAAAATATTCAATCAGTTTTTTTCTGGTTCAGAAAATATTGTTTTAACGCTGTGCTACTGTTTGGTCTTCTGCGTCACCAGACTCCACTTATGAAACCCTCCCGTGGAGACCCATATTGGCAGATAGTTTGTGTTATTGATTACTCAGGCGTAATTAATTACCTGTGATTAATTGTTGCAGACTTCATCCTCATGTGCTGAGCCCCTCCTGTCTGAAGGCCCCTCGATGACGCTCGGATCGTTGGCAGATTGACCGTGAGTATCACTGGCCTGAGGGCGGGGCTACCTGAGCTCAGGTGTGTTCTTACGCAGTCTGCAAAGCACGTAATGCTCGATGAGGATGCAGAATGTTGGCGAATTGTCGTAGAGCGTTTAATACTTTATAATATCTGTGGTCTGGGAAGGTCCTCTGTCCTTGAAGCCCTCGAGCCAATAGAGCAAGGGCTGAGGCAAAAATATTCAATCGGAGAAATTAATTAATTAAAAAATTAGGCAAATTATAGAAAATTTTAAATGCAATGAATAGGAATTTTTTTGAAATGTCCATTTACCATTTGCTGTTTTGGAAACACCCCTGCAACACATTATTTAATGCTTGAACTTGTGAATTAATTTGTTTGCGAAAATGCACGCTTATTAAAATCTGATTATTGCAACTGGTCCGAAGACGGTGGTTTGGGAGCAGTTTGATAATGTTCTGATAGGTTGCACTTAAAGTGAACACGTAAAGTGATGTGAAACAACTGATGTTAATCAGTCTAGCTCGTTGCGTTGTTCTATAAAATGAGCCTCTTAAAAGGCCTCGTCCCTCAGGAGCGAAGGTCGGTGGGGCCCCACCAGTTTGCCTACAGATGGGTGCCCTTAGGCACAAGTTATTGTTTTCATAACAGTGTTTCACCCTCTATGTTAGGTAGTGCAATTTAACTGCGAGTAGAATCCAGTCAAATCTTAGTGCATTCAGGGCAAAGGCGGCAACTACTTCTGAATGTGCGTGATCTCAGATTTATCAACGTCACTGCCTTCAGAGCGCTTGTATACCTGGGATGGGGATCTCCACACGGGCTCATGCATATTTCGGTAAGCCTTTGTCAGTCGAAGGCAAAGCCAAAGCTTTTCTATCCGAAGGCAAAGCCTTGCATCAAAAATGTCTGAAAGTGCCGCCAACTTTTCTGGGCTTGGTTTCGTCTCAGATAGACATTAGCACTATGGAAGTGTGTTTGGTTTTTGGAAAAAAACAGCCGCTGTGTTCTCTGGGCAACTAGAAGGTCAGCCCAAGCTGTCATTATTTGTAGCGAGCACGGTCGCCTTGTTGATTGCGCACCTGGCTTGAAACAAAACAGCTGAAATATGTGAAAATGAGACTCTGGGGAACTGAGGTCTGGAGGGTGGTGATGGATTCTGGGAAATGCAGTCTCTACCTAGTGCTGATCTTTCAAATTGGATAACTGGGGAAAATGGGGCATCAGATGCTGGATTCTAGCCAGCTATATAATGGGGGATTGCACCTGTTCTTTTGTGCATCTGCAGTACAGCTGCTGTTGAGTCAGTGTGACTGTACTGTAATGTTGCTGGTGCCAGGAGGTCTCTGACATGCAGCACCCCAACTTTGAAACGAGGCACCCCCTCCAAACTGAAGATCATGAGACTGGAATCGACCCGCTGCAGAACTACAACAGGCCACGGCAGAGTGAGTGACTGAAACCTGTCGACCCTGTAGCGCAGTTACCTCAATCATTTCTGTTACACTATAACCTGTTCCATCTCTTACACTACAGCCTGTCCTGTCTGTTACACTATAATCTGTTTCATATCTTACACTATAACCTGCCCTGTCTGTTGCACTGTAACCTGGTCCATCTTTTACACTACAACCTGTTCTATTTCTTACACTATAACCTGTCCTGTCTGTTACACTGTAACGTCTCCTATCTGTTACACTGTGACCTGTTCCATCTGTTACACTACAACCTGTTCCATCTCTTACACTTTAACCTGTTCCATCTCTTAGACTATAACCTGTCCTGTTAGTTACACTGTAACCTGGTCCATCTCTTACACTATAACCCAAAGGTCCTCAATCTTTCCCAGAAAGGGCCAGTGTGGGTGAGCTTTCATTGCAACCAAGCAGCTACACACCTGATGCTACTAATCAAGATTATTAGCAAAGAGTCCAGGGGTTCATTAGTAGTATCAGGTGTGTAGCTGCTTGGTTGCAATGAAAGCTCACCCACACTGGCCCTTTCTGGGAAAGATTGGGGACCCCTGCTATAACCTGTTCCATCTGTTACACTATAAACTGTTCCCTCTGTCACACTGAAACATGTCCTATCTGTTACACTATAACCTGTTCCATCTCTCACACTTAAAGTCTTAACTGTGGAACTGAACAGTCTGTGTTGGGCATGAATGGCGCTGTGAAAGATCTGCTGCCTCACAGCTGTTCCTCACTGAGGGAGGGAATATTTCCCTTTTTAACTCTTCTCCAGACACTAGTCAGCTGCTAAACCAGTGAGGAAATTCTCTGGCTGCAGGCCGCAAAGTAGCAGGAGGCTGTAATGCGCATAAATGGCCGACTGATAAAATGGTGGAGCGACAGGGATGGGGGGAGACTGCGCATCGTCTGAGGGTGTGAACGTGTGTGTGGGTGCAGCCCTGGGGGAGAGAGAGGGAAAGGGCATTTCTGTCCTCTCTTCAGGCTGAATAACCTCACTGCCCTCAGCCTGGGGCCTTCGGGGTGATTTGCCCTGATACTGACTGGTAGTCTGTGGTTTGGGAGGGAAATCTCTGGGCGAGTTTGAGACTAAGGTTTATATCTCTGAGTCAGGCTGTTCTCTAACTGTGAACGGGGCTCTATGAGGTTTGGGTGCCGTTGCAGAGGGCCAAAACCGAGATAACTGAGTGTTCACCTTTCACCTGGTTTTTCACAAAATGGTGGTGCTTGTTTTTTTGCTGTGGGTTAAGGTTCAGACTTAATTGATTCCTTTTATCTGTAATGAAGTTTTTGGACGGACCTTCTTGGCAGCGCATATGTGGACGAATATTTTGAGGAATAACAGTTTGAATGAGAAGTAGCAGCATCACTCCCCAGTTATTTTAGTGCTGCTTGTGTGTTGAATTGTCACATATAAACACAACTGTTTTTCACATTTGCCCCAGGGACTGTAGATTCATCCAAAAGATTGATTAATAGACGCCGGCAGTTTTTACCACAAAAGTCTTCACTTTTCCTAATTCTTTTGAAGCTCCGGTTTATTTTTATGCCATTTCCCAATGTTCCTGCCATTTTTTTGTGCATCAGACCTTTGTTCTGCTGTCTCTCTCTCAGAAACTTGTTCCTTGGGGAGTAATTAGGGAGTGGGAACTGAGAAGTAGAGGCGCGGGGTTATCTCCTGTGTTTATACAGTGTAGTTCTCCCTGTCTCTTACGTCCTGCTCATATGTTCCGGAAATGATGGTCTGTGTTGTGTAAATTTGTGCAAATGTGTGTAATAGTGTGTGATGTGTATGATTGTGCGTGCGTGTTGGTCTGTGTGTTGCAGCGGGCTCCCTGGATGGTAGTGGCAGTGCTTCGTGCTCACACACGGAGAGCATCTTTTCGTCATACAGGTGAGAACTGTACCTCATGCTTTTACATGTTTTAAAAATCTTTTATTTAACCTGAAGAATTTCCATTGAGAACATGCTTCTCTTACACAAGCACCACCTGGGAGAAAAGTCATGACAGAACAGCTGTAAGTGAGGAGGGACTGACAGAAACAGGGCTTAAGCCCCCATCGCAGTGTTGAAGGTTCCCTGACATTAAATAGGCCGAAATTGACATTTACTACTTGCTATCGTATTTTTTCGCGATGAAAACGAAGAAGCAAACGCTTTTCCGTGAAAATGTGTTGTTTTTAACCTATTTTGGATCAATTAAACTAATCGCCCCCCTTTGAAATGTTTGAAACTGCCTTATATGGCAACTGATGTCATGCAAGGCTTCCAGCTGGTCAGATCTCGCTCGCTCTACAATGAAATGTTCATACACTACGCTGTATTTACTATAGCCATCTGACAGACCTTTACAAAACCCACCGTTGGAATACCATAATATTTATCACCAAAAAGCTATAGTGTAACTGTAGTGATTGTATGTTTTTATTGGAACGTACGATATAGATTTGAGTGTTACTATTGAAATATTGTAGGGCTACCATAGTTAATGAAATAACTACATAAAAAAGCTATTGTAACACTATAAACTTCAGGATTATTCGCCGGGGCGTTTGCCAGAATAGGTGGCGTTGAGCCGCTTTCACACCGGATGCGAGGCGGTTTTTTCGCATGATAGATTACATTCAAAGACGTGTGTATTTGCGTCTTTGCATTGACTTGGGGTGTGATCTGTCGTGGGAAAGGTTTGTTTCGCGTCCGGTGTGAAAGCAGCTTTAGACATGTGCTCAAGCTAGATGGCTATAGCAAGCGCCTCCACTCCGGATCTGCCCCGGCTCTAAACCGGATCAGCTGGAGTCGGCAGAGCCAGGGCAGATCCGGAGCGGAGTTGCTTGCTATCTGGGTAGCCGGCTAACTTAAGTCCGATATAACGTTAGATTTTCATGAATTTCGATCATAAATTATACAGCAAGCGTTTCAGTCCAGTGTTGAGAAAACTGCAAAGTTACACACTCTCTACCTGCCAGTTCAACTAACCACTTTACCTATTTAGCAAGCCAACGTTAGTGACAGTTGCGTGTATTTCCCTCTATCCAATCGCCCCGGTCTCGGTTCAGGCTGTTTGCGAGCTTTTTGAGCAGAGCGTTCGCGAGTTTTCTCGCCTTTGCATTGACTTTGAATGTAATCTGTCATGCGAAAAATTTGTTTCGCGTCCGGTGTGAAGGCGGTTTGGCGCTGCCTATTCAAATGCAAATGTTGTGGCGAATAATCCTGAAGTTTAATGCCATAGGTGGTTAACTTGGATAAATTTGCAGACGAGGGTAACTGTCACCGCTGGAGAGTAACTGGATTATCAACAGCTGCCGTCGCATTATGAGTCAGATGAACTCGGAAGGCTGTATTGTGATGCTGATCGCCAGCTGTGCTGTACGAGGTGGGCATCAATGATCACTGTGGAACTAACGCTGGCTTATAGGCTTTTGACTTCAGCCACAACATGCATGCAATATTTTTTTTATGAATCGGCGAGTTATGTTGATGCCATGTTGTAGGCTACCCTCGTCATTAGATTTATACCGGAGTTTGGATAGTTGTCCTCATGCCCACTAACTACGTTAGCCTATGTAACGCGGTTTGTCGAGTGTAACAATTAGATGGATATCTTGACTGCAGGCTCATACACTAAACAAACACACTAGAAAACGTGTGGAAACAAGCTTGTAAGGTGCTTTCCTTTGATGACGTCATAGGAACATGTGACTTGCGTCTCGGAAACGTCCTACTTCTATTAGAATTGATGGATTTTTCAGCCATTTCAGAACTTTTGAGTGCATAGAGAGACATAAATAATCATATAGAACAAAATAAACCAACAATTTCAGTTGGTGTGCCTCATGTCAGGGAACCTTAATGGGCCTTGCTCAAGGGCCCAACGGCAAAGTTCTTCCCAACTTCCTCTCTACAGCTCAGCCAAGCATCCAATCGTTAGGCTACCCTGCTGCCTGCTCATTTGTGCACGCACTTGCATTGGGGGGTGTAATTGCAGGTGTGGCCCCTTATTGCTCCCACAGGAAGTGGGGGGTAAAAACAGGAAATGATGCTGTGACCCAGCTGAGCTTAGATGTCTACCATTCTATGAAAAGGAGATGTGGATTCTCTGAAAAAAGAGAGGCCTCTGCTTCATCGTTTTACAGTGCAATATTCAGGATTTCTCTGGTGATTTCGGACCCAGTAATGCCGTAAAATTGTATTTATTTCTGCTCCGGCGCACACTGTAAAACTGTGGCTTGTGTCAGTCTTTGGTGTCGATATCAAAAAGAAGTTAAGGGCTAATTTTAGGGGCAGTGGTTGGGTTTAGTCCTGGTCTAATTCAGTATGAAATGGGGAATCATTAGGGCCCGAACACCGAAGGTGCGAGGAACCTATTGTTTTTGATGGGATTTTTATTCTTCTTCTTCTTATTATTCTTCTGCGAGAACGCATTTTTGAGGGCTTTGCCATGAACAAAAACTCAAAAAAATTAGCCCACATGTCAGTCGTGGTGAAAATAACAAAATATTATTATATTTGTGCTTGGACATTCCTCAGTGGCTCTATAGCGCCACCAAACACACGGCCATTTTGGAATGCGATTTCTCGGATTCTCACGAAATTCGATAGGGCCATAGTAGTCATTCTGAATTTTTTGTCACTTTTTTTTTTTTTTTTTTTTTTTTTTGCCACACAGGAAGTGAGCTATGAGCCATTTCCTGCATTTTTCAGATTTTACAAACACATTTTTGAGGGCCTTATCATAGTCGAAAACTCACCAAACTTGGCTCATCGACTAAAAATAATAAGCTCTTTGAGTTGATATCTCATTTGGCACTGGGTGTGACATGGTGGCTTTACAGCGCCCCCTAATGCATAATTGCATTTTTGAGGGCCTCGGCATGCTCGAAAACTCATGAAACTTTGCAAGCCTATTAAGCTGGTGATACTTTTTACTAGGCTATGAGGTTTACAGATGGATATGACAAAATTGCATTACAGCGCCACCTAGAAATTTTCAATGAAGCAGCCCTCGCAGCTTGTTTAATCTACATGTACGAAATTCGGTGGACATGTGGATTATGCCAAGACCTAAAAAAAGTCTCTGGTGCCATGTCCTAGACTCAACAGGAGGTCCACAATTTGTAATTGAAATTGCAACTTTTTAAGTTTTTTCGCCATTCACAGGTGTTGTACTCCTAGAGATTTTATCTGATCAGCTTAAAAATTAAATCATCAAACTATGTTTCCGTGGTGTGGCAAATTTCGATGTTCCGCCAAGAAACAGGAAGTTGGGTTTTTTTTTCTTGCACGTACTTCGTGAGATTTGCGCAAAACTTGACAGGCTTTATAAGAGTCTACTTCCAAGTATACCTATGTGTTGATATTTGAGTGGGTGTGGCTAGGTGGCTCCACAGCGCCCTCTAGACAAGGCCATGTTGAGATAAGTCCTTGAATGTTCATGAAATTTGGTCTGATCATTGCATTTGTCATGCCGGGCTATGGTAATTTTTAAAAATTTTTTGGCCAAACAGGAAGTGAGCTTTGAGCCATTTCCAGCGTTTTTCCAAATTTTACGAACACGTTTGAAGGCCTTAGAATACTCAAACTTGCAAAACATTGCACAAAATATAATTGCCTTATTGTCTTCAATTTGATATATCAATTGGCAGTAAATTTGGCTTAACGTGACTATAGCGCCCCCAATCAGATTTTAAAAAGAATTGCCCTTTTAAGGGTCTTGGCAAGCTCGAAAACTCACAAAATTTTGTAAAAGTATAAAGACCATCATTCTTATTACTCTGATGAAAAACTTTCATATAGGCATGGCAAAAATTCCATAATGGCGCCCCCTGGAAAATTTCAAATAAGCAGCCCTCACAGCCTGGTAAACCTACAAGTATGAAATTCGGTGGACATGTGGAATATGCCGAGACCTAAAAAAAAAAAAAAAAAAAGTCTCCTGGTGCCATGACCAAGGCCCGTATTCAGAAACGACACTCGCACTAATTGAGTGTGAGTGGGTACTAAAACTTAGTTCGTGTCAGGTTATACTAAATGAGTCAGAGGTTGCCCTAACCCTCATTTGCTTTCAGAGACTTCACTCACGCTGAAAATAGCGTCTCTTTCTGAGTGAAGGTTGAGTGCAGGGAACACCTCCCTTGAGCCGCACTAACTTGCGCCGGTAAGTCACGAGACTCCATTCTCTTCTACATTCTTCATTGCTGAATGTAGAAGGAAATGTCCGGCATGTGTCACAGCTTGTTGCTTAGTGAGCCTCGCGGGCTGTCCTGTGCCTTTCGCAAGCCACTCGACCACAGAATTTATGAAGACATGCTGATATTTACGTCGTCTTTTATGTGCGAAAGAAACGCCTCAATTTTGTGAAGCAATGTGTAACAGCGTTATTAAAAATAAATTTGATTGTCCATTTACCAATTTGTCTGAGAAACTTTCTAATCAAGAAAAGTTAACTGCGTCAGGTTTAGGTCATTCAGCACTGAAGGGTGAGGATTGAGCGTCCCTTTGCAGCAGCTGACGCACCGCCTGTTTTACCCCGTGTCCACTACTGTCAGTTATGCTCGAGTGGCGTTTACGAATAGTAATTGGCGAGGAGTGGGACCGATCCCTCGGTTAGTGGTCGGTCGATCTCTTTCTCACACTCCAGTTACATTTCAATCGTACTCACTATATGGTGAGTGTGAGTGTCGTTTCTTTATACGGGCCCTAGACTCAACAGGAAGTCTGCCATTTTTAATTGAAATCGCAACTTTTTAGCTCACCTGACAAGGTCAGATGATATTACAATTACTATGGTAAGGGTTTTGCACACAAGCATGCCAAAATGGTATCATAGCGTCCTCCGGCAAATTTTTGCGCTTCCCTCAGGAAAACGTATTGTACACAGTCTAGAGGTGTCGAATGTCTGTGAATGAACACCTGCTCTCATCATCTCGCCACCACCCCAACGTGCACGAAGGGTGGGAGAGCCCTTTCAACGCTGCTTGCAGCTTTATTTTGACATTGAATTTACTCTGAGTCTATGTCTGCGATGTCAGTCCTAAGTGTTTAGTTTGAGCACTTTGTAGTGTTTTGCTTCCTGCGTAAATTACAGATGTTTGCCACTCCGTCACCGTGTTTGGATTCTTACAGATGTGTCTCATTCTCCTTCAGTGTTTTGATTCTCTGTGTTCAGCTTCATTCACCCCCTCCTGTATCATCAGCCATTCACTTTTCTTTTCCCCTGTCTCTCAGGAAAGAATGGGATGAGCTGTTCCTCAACAGTAATTTCCTGGCCCGGATCCGAAACAGCGGGATAAACGGTTACTTGCGCTGCAGTCGCTTCAGAAGTGTGTGCTGGAAGGTAAGAGTGAGCCGAAATGCGTTGGTGTCACGTATGTGTTCATTGTATCCTCTTTCTGTGGCGAGTCATCGTCCTGTCGCCACTTTGTATGCGGTTTGTTAGCATTTTTCCACTTCCAGTTTCAACAGCCCAGTGTTTAAGGGAAATATGAACAGAGTTTTCGAAAATCGGCAAAACTAGGGTCCATGTGTAAAACTATTGCGTTTTGTTTAATGTGGCAGTGTATGCATTACTTACCAACCACGTGAAAACGAAATGCACCATGTCCAAAAAAAATGCATATTTAATTAACAATGTGCTATCGTGAAAAATAACTGAACTGCAAGCATGGATACTGCTTGAATGAGATGATGATCTAAGGCGGTCTGAGAACAGTGTATGATGTAATTCGTTATTCAACCTTAGCATGTTTATAGGAATATTCAACTTTTAATATGAAGGTACTGTTTTCCTCCCGCCAACACAAAGTGGGAAGGGGATATAGGCTTAACCTCCGTGCGTGCGTGCGCGTGTGCGTCTGTCCGTCCGTCCGAGAGAAAGGGGACAACTTTTCTCAGAAACTATTACAGATAGGACAACCAAATTTGGTGTGTAGCTTCAGACCATCAAGGCCCTGATGGAGTTTGAAAATAAGAATCACGCGATTTGTAGTTGTGTACAGCGATTTGTATGCGTATCAGTAAATTTGAAGTCACATACTCTGAGTTGTGTACTTGTAGATTTTTTTTCTCTCCGCAAATACAACACAACACTGACACATTCACAAATTCTTAATTACAGGTGCACAAATCCTATTTTACACAGATTTAAAAACTGACGCGCTCACATTTTTGCCCCTATTTTTACCCCCCGTTGTGGGCCAACAGGCCCCGAAAGGGGGGTCTAGTGGAGATCTGCGTACGCATGTACGTCCGTCCATCCAAACATTTTGCACTATATCTCGGAAGCTCCTGGGCCGAATCCAACCAAACTTGGTACCATAATACTTTGGGGTGGGGGAAGGGTGACCATGGTGACCTTGACCTAATTTGCAGAATAATTAGGTCATGGGGTTAATAAGAGCAAAAATCACATTTATGGCCATTGTTAGCTGAGTGATGAAGTTACGTGGCTGAAATCTTTACAGCAGCTAGTCCTTCTCCTTGGACATCATCTGGATGCCAAAAGATCTTGAAGATGACCTTTACCCCTATCGCCAATCGCCAGCCGATAGGCGCTGAATGGGGGTCTAGTGGAGACATACGTCGGTCCAAACATTTTGCACTATATCTCCAAAGCTTCTGGGCTGATTCCAACCAAACTTGGTTCCATAATACACCAGGGTGCGCGAAGGGGGACCATCATGACTTTGACCGAATTTGTATATTGTTATTACAGCTAAGTAATGAAGTGAGGTGGCTGAAAATTTTACAGCAGCTACTCCTCCTCCTTGAACATCCTTTAGATACCAGATGATTTTGAACTTGAAGATTTTTCAAATATAAGGTTGCCACTTTGAGTGCCTTTTCGCATATTTGTCAAACTGGCTGATTGGGGGCATGCATGAAGTATTAAATTGTAATTCTACTGAATCAGTGGAGTATGCAGGTGCTTGTGACTTTAAAGTTCAGAAAGATGCGACGGGGGTTCGCCGCAGCAACGGCTTTCTTGTTGCAGTAAATTTGGTGCAAAACATATTTGTGCTCCTTTTTTCCCAATAATACCTTCATATTTTAAGGTCTCACAGCCATTCATTTTTGAAAAGCTTTGGAGTCTTCAGCCAGATTATCGCAAGAAACAAAACATTAACCTTCAGTCACTGACCTTATTTCCGAAAACCGCAATCATTTTTCGCAAAGATGCTGGACCATTGGAATTGGAACTAAAATGATGCAAACAAAGCCACGAACAAAATGGCTTCCCACTGTGACTCATACCTGCAGGTAATTTTGAGTCTCTAGTTGGCCGAACATGTGTTTGGACTGTGGGAGAAAACCGGAGTACCCTGAGAACCCAAGTGAACACGGGGAGAACATGCAAACTCCACACAGAAAGGCCTATGGCCGGATTCAAACCCGCAGTCTTCTTGCTGTGAGGTTGTGGTACCGCCACGTGTGCCAAAGAGAGGGGTCAAATACAAAAATGTTCTAATCCAATTTGGTGCGGTTTTTGGGTAATTGCCCTTTTATTCCTGGGCAGATTATTTTGGAATTATACTTGGATTTTGAGAAAGCATTTGATACCGTACCGCATGAGGCAATCGACACATTGTTCTTAAGTCAGTTTTTTTATTATTATTTTTCCATTTCCACACACTTTTTTTTTTTTTTTTTTTGGTGTCCCGTTTCAAGTGCCGAAATGTTCGCGATAGAGACGCATTTCAAATGCCGAAACGTCCGGCCCACCCATCTCTCTGGGCCTTGTACAAACAGTTGCATAGCCCCTTTTCATTCTTTCACAATTCCTGTTTTTCACCCCTTTATATCTTCAATAATAAATGCATGGTTGAGTTCTACCATTAAGACATCACGGAACACTGGCCCACTCTAGGCTCAGAGGGCAGCCTCAACACCACAACCAGTATATAGACAAATTTCAATAACTGACATTGTTTTTAATTTTAGCGTCAACATTTTAGTAAGCACACTCTCGAGGTTCGTCCTGACGAAACGCAGCTCTAGTTTTTAAAATGAGCTCCATTGGAGTTGTAGGGGGTATTCTGGAGTGGATTCAAAACTGGTTACAGGACAGAACATGAGTAATGGTGGTCAGTGGACTCTCATCTGAGCGAGGTATGGTGGGGAGTGGAGTCCCTCAGGGATCGGTGTTGGGGCCCGTGCTGTTCCTCATCTACATTAATGACCTTGATAGGGATATGGAAAGCAAATTTGTTAAATTTTCCAGGCAGATTATTTTGCACTGTTTATTACAGATGCAAACTCAATGTCCTGGGCCTTCCACTATACCGTTTTTTTTTTTTAATTAATATTCTTAACTGTCATGATGTTTTTTTATGTGAAACTAATGCATAGTGTTACAGATCAGTGTAGACTACTTGAGTATTGACAACACGCTTTGACTCTGTCATGAATGCGTCACATATACAGTCGAAACCTGCAAGATCAACTTGTAATAACAGTCAGGGAATTCTCAAGGACTTCAGGTTAACTCTTAGAATGAAATTTTGTGCAACTGCTCTAATTATACAGATATTTAAGAGAAAAATTGCTCAGCAGAACTGAGTCAATCTCAGCGATTTCTCTGTAATCTGTGAGTTTTATCTCGTGGGGATGAACTGGGGGTTAGACCTAAGTTTGTTGTACGTCTCACTGGCAAGTTTGGCTGATTTTTTTCAGAAGGGTTTATGGTGTTTATATGAGTGTTTCTGACCCTGGGTCATTCCATGCTAAATCAACCAGGGGTCCCCAGGTCACCATCTCAAAAAAATGTAGAAAAAAATTCTAGATGTAGTACTATTTGAGAAAAAAATGTATTCTAAGTTTTAAGTCAATCTAAGCAATAGTTTCAGGGATGCAGCTATCTAAATATTTCTGCTATTTTTTTGTTAATCAAGAATTTGACTTTCGTCTATGTTCAAAGGAGCATATGCAGCATGCTGTTAAAGCTATAGTTGAGATTTTTTTTATACATGGGCAACTTCTGCTGAATTTTCTATTTCTGTCATGAAAATAGGCCTCTCTTTTATCCTCGAGTGTCCAGAGAGCTCTAAAAATGGAAAGGAAAAAAAAAATTCTGAAATTGCTTCCAAACTTTGCAGCCCTGCTGCAGGAGAGTGCCTTCCAATTCAGGGCTAAAATCATTTCTTTAGTTTTGCCTAATGTATATTAACTCTTCCATTGTGTTAAATGCATGTAAATAATAATACCTTACCCATAGTGTGCATTCAAAATAACATACATTTATTATCAAAATAACATTTACATTTTTTGGGAAAAGACCTTTATTCAGTCTCCCCAAACCACAGGATGACAGTCTTGAGATTTTTACAATGTGTTCTTATACATGGGAAGATTGTTTGTTGCAACTTTCACTTCAAGTATCAAACTGGTTCTTTTTAAAAAAAATGCAACAAACATTTGCCAATTCTAAGGAAAAACGCATGTATAAAATATACAAAAATATGCCTCTTTGTTACATTTGTACATTTGCATTAAATTTATAAAAATTTTCTTTCTCCTTGTTCTCTGTGTTGTCAGTTTGCAGTAGAAATATCGAGTTGAGAGTAGGGTTATTTTGATGCACACTGTGGGTGGGGTGTTAGTATTTACATGCTTTAACAGCATGGAAGTGTTAAAATGTATTGGGCAAAACTATAGAAATGATTTTGGTTTTTTAAGTGATTTTTATGCTCTCTTGCAGTAGGGTTTGGAAACAAATTCGGAAATGTGGTTTTTTTTTCCCTTTTTGGACAAAAGAGGCCCATTTTCACGGCGGAAATCGAAAATTCAGCAAAAGTTGCCCTTGTTTGAAAAATCTCAACTCAGTAGCTTTAACAGAATGCTACATATGCTCCTCTGAAGACAAAAGTAAAATTTTCGAAAAATGAAAAAATTAATGAAATATCTAGGTTGATTGAGCGAAAGCTTAGATTGACCTAAATTTTAGTGCACGCTGATTTCATAGGTAGTACTACATCTATGATATATTTATTCATTTTATTTTATTTTATTTTATTTTTATTTTATTTTTTTGAGATTCAGACCTGGAAAAATTTTTTCATTCTTGTTGATTTGACATGGAATGACCCCCCTGTGACACTGCTGATGATCTGCAAGCTGATTGGCAGAGCTTTCCCAGGGATCTTTTCTATTTGTCCCCTCTGGAGCTGTAAACATCTGCCTAGCCGCTTGGTCTAGCCAGTCTCTCCCTGAGTTTCTAGGGAAGTTGCTTAGATTTTTTTGAAAATGAATTTGGAGGAAGCAACTTCAATGCTGGTAATGTATACGCAATTTCTCTCTGGACAGCTGTGACTTGTATCAGAGTCAGTAGTGTTGCTCTGCAGGTGAGTGTTGATTTGGCCATCTTCTTGTTTCCAGCTTTATCTGGAGGTGCTGCCAGAGGACAGGACTCAGTGGATCAATAAAAGCAAAGAGCTGAGAGCACAGTACGAGAGCATCAAAGAGACGGTCAGTATCTCGCGGGTACAGTGCCCCACATTACGAGAAGAAACCAAGTTAACAGCATACCCTGTTGGCACATCCATATACTGTCCCCTTGCTGGCACGTACACCTGCTTACAGCATCCTTGGGTATAGGCAAACATGGTAATGGTAGCCCTGGTTACAGTCGCACTAGAGTATAGTATCCCTGATCACTGGCATATCAGGTTACCGTATCCATAGTTACGGGCACACGTGCTTATAGTATCCATAATTGCTGACACAATTTGTGACAGTTGCATTGGCTTATAATAGTCCTGGTTACCCTAGCTCCAATTACAGTTATCCTGGATTGCAGTATCTCTAATTGTAACACTGGGTTACAGTCTCCTTGGTCACTGTATCCCTGGTTACAGCAGCTCTGATTACCGCCACACCTGATTACAGCATCTCTGATTAGTCACAGTGGGTTGCAGTTGCCCTAGTTACAGCAGCTCTGATTACTGGCGCACCTGATTACAGTATCCCTGATTAATCATATTGGTTACAGTTTCCATTGTTCCAGTCTGACCCAGAGTGTGACCTGTCTCTCCCCCCCCCTGCACAGCACATAACGAATCCCCGCAAGGCTGCAGGACACCAGGACCTAATGGTGAATAACCCCCTGTCCCAGGATGAGGGGGTGAGTGTGCTCTCTACAGCGGCCTGTACCCCCACATCTCCCTCATGGGGTCCATAATAAAGCATAACGTGTACTGCGCCGCAATTAGGAGATAAACCTAGTTTTTTTCCGAACACAAGGTATTTATCGTAGGATAGATACCTGGAAACTTCATTTGAAACAGAGCACCTGCACGAGGTTTCAATGTAAATTTCTAGGTATCTAGCCTACGATAAATACTGAGCGCTCAAAAAAAATGGTAGGTTTATCTCCATTCTACCATGACTCTTGTCAACACCCCTACGAAAATATTGGCGTGCTAGCTATGACACACAGTTAGCTAGCAAGCCAAAGTGATATCTAACGAATATGACAGTATACGCATTGAAAGCGAACTGCAGCCTTTTTTGCTCACTAGCCAGTTGGCTATGTAGCTAAATACATTGGCGCGGCAGCTATACTATTGCTAGCTAGGTAGCCAACTAGCTTTCTAGCGAGTAAGACTGTATGCAAATTGTATCCTTATTTTGTCTGTGTAATCATGACGAGGTCTCAACCCAGTGCGAGGTAGTTTCCTGGTGAATAGATACCTGGTGTTAACCAATCAAAATGCAGAATTTGCTGGAATGAATGGTAGAATATTGCATCAGCCTCAGTAAACAGTCTGTGTTCTGCTCGGTGCTAAGGCGTTAGCTTCAGTACTGCTGTATGTGTTCTGTTGGGGGCTAACGCATTAGCCTCGGTACAACTGTATGTGTATAGCTCAGCCGTAACGCATTAGCCTCAGTACTGCCATATGTGTTTAGCTCGGGACTAACACATTAGCCTCAGTACAGCTGTATTTGTTCTATTGGGCGCTAACGCATTAGCCTCAGTACAGCTGTATGTGTTTAGCTCAGCAGTAACACATTAGCCTCAGTACAGCTGTATGTGTTCTGCTGAGCGCTAATGCATTAGCCTCAGTACAGCTGTATGTGTTCTGCTGGGCACTAACGCATCAGCCTCAGTACAACTATGTATGTATAGCTCAGCCGTAACGCATTAGCCTCAGTACAGCTGTATGTGTTTAGCTCAGCAGTAACACATTAGCCTCAGTACAGCTGTATGTGTTCTGCTGGGCACTAACGCATCAGCCTCAGTACAACTATGTATGTATAGCTCAGCCGTAACGCATTAGCCTCAGTACTGCCATCTGTGTTTAGCTCGGCACTAACACATTAGCCTCAGTACAGCTGTATTTGTTCTGCTGGGCGCTAACTCATTAGCCTCAGTACAACTGTGTGTGTATAGCTCAGCCGTAACGCATTAGCCTCAGTATAGCAGTATGTGTTCTTCTCAGTGCTAAGGCATTAGCCTCAGTACAGATGTATGTGTTCTGCTTGGCGCTAACAGATTAGCCTCAGTACAGCAGTATTTGTTCTGCTTGGCACTAACTCATTAGCCTCAGTACAACAGCGTGTGTTCTGCTCAGCGCTAATGCAATAGCCTTGGTAAAATTGTCTGTTTTCTGCCTAGCACTAAAGCTGTAGCCGCTGTACAGCTCTAAGTGTTTAGCTTGGGACTAACTCATTAGCCTCAGTACAACAGTATGTTGTACGAGACTAATTTTTAAAATGAGCTCCATTGGAGTTACAGGAGGTATTCTGAAGTGGATTCAAAACTGGTTACAGGACAGAACACAGAGTGGTATCTCATCTGAGCTAGGTGTGGTGGGTCGTGGCGTCCCCCAGGGATTGGTGTTGGGACCCCTGCTGTTCCTCATATACATTAATGACCTTAATACAAATATTGAGAGCAGATTGGTTACATTTGCAGATGATACTAAATTGGGGGGTTTGGAAAATAGTTTAGGGTCCACTAAAGTGATTCAGGTTGATTTGGATAGAATCCAGAATTGGGCAGAAATGTGGCAAATGAAATTCAGTTTAGCAAAATGTAAAGTTGTACATGTAGGTAATAAAAATATTAGACGGGATTACTTCATGGGAGGTTTAAAACTGGAATGTGCTGCACACGAGAAAGGTCTGGGAGTGATTGTTGACCAAACCCTCACAGGTTCTAGCCATTGTGCTGTAGCAGTTAAAAAAGCTAATCGGATCCTGGGGTACATTGCCAAAAGTATTAAGTAGAAATCTAAGGAGGTGATGCTTCTTTTGTACAACACATTCGTCAGGCCACATCTGGAGTATTGTGTACAGTTCTGGGGACCATACTTTAAGAAAGACAAAGAGGCTCTAGAGAAAGTTCAGAGAAGAGCCACTAAGCTTATTCCAGGAATAAAAGATGAAAGCTACGAGAAGAGGCTGAAGATACTTACTGGCGAGCTTAGTTGGGCTGAAAGGCCTGTTCTTGCCATTTATGTCATGTCATGTCATGTCATGTCATGTCATGTCATGTCATGTCACAGTATGTGTTCTGCTCGGCGTTAACCCATTAGCCTTGGTAAAACAGTACGTTTTCTGCTTGGTGCCAAAGCAGTAGCCTCTGTACATCTCACGGTGTTTAGTTTAGCACTACCGCATTAGCCCTGTACAGCTGTATGCACACTGCTCAGTGCTGATGCATTAGCCTCAGTAAAGTGGAATGTTTTCTGCTCAGTGTTTGCATGTCAGTCTCGATGTTGCTGTGAATAGATGAATAAGGTGATGCACAAGCACTAATTCTACCAACTCCTCCTCTTTCTGCAGAGTTTGTGGAATAAGTTTTTCCAAGACAAAGAGTTGAGGGGGATGATCAGGCAGGACGTCTTGAGAACGTAAGACAAGCTAAGGACCACACCCACCACAATGGCCACGCCCTTAACACTGACCACACCTACAGCCACGACCACACCCATAATAATAACCCCTCCCACTGCTATAGCCACATCCAGCATCATGATCATATCCTGTTTTTACGGCCCTCCTACAGCTGTGGCCACAAAGACAAATGCACTAATAGCCATGATCATACTTTCAGGCTTACCTGTGCCTGAACTGATGATGATATGGTGAGGATGGTAAAAATGATGGCCACCTGTTTGTTTTTATCTTATTACATATTAGTTTTGTAAATATGATGTTCTTTCTCTTGCTGCATAAACGGTAACAGCCCTGTCCTCATTTTGTGTGCGGCTTTGTTTGCACTTCTGCAAATTCGGTTCCAGTGGTCTACGGGAGAAATTAATAGGACTTGCGAAAATACGTCCATACGTCCAATTTATCACCTGAGATGATGTTTGTTTTGTTTAGTTCGATAATATAAGCATTGCCTCTCAACCACTTGAAAATGAAACATTCCGTGTCATGTTGCTAACGGTATTCTATCCTGAACATTAATTGAACTACAAACATGGATAAATGTTCGAATGAGCTGATGCTCTGGCACCAGTGGGAGATGTAGTTCCACATGACCAGCCCTGGCACAACAATGGCGACATTCGCCTTTTAAGGTCTCACAGCCTTTTAATTTTGAAAAGGTTTGGAGTATTCAACCGCACTGTCACAATAATCAAAACAGTAATGGATTCCTCCCATTAATTTGATCATCAGCCTTATTTTCGCTGATTTTCAAAAACCCCAATTCTTTTTTTCTGTGGACATTGAACCACTGGAGCCGAAGCTAAAATAATGCTAACACAGCCGCATACGCATTTGCCTTACACAGTGACTCTCTATTGTATTGTTATCCATTTTCTGGAATAATGAATGAATGTCTGCTTCTTGCACGCGTGCACGCACACAGGTTTCCTGAGATGCAATACTTCCAGCAGGAAGATGTGAGGGCTAAGCTAACGGATATCTTGTTCTGCTACGCGCGAGAGAATGAGCAGCTGCTTTATAAGCAGGTAACGGCGCCTCCTATGCCTGAGAGGGGCACTACACTGCCATCACAATTATCTAATAGTGGTCATTATGTATTAATGAATGCCTTCATTATCATATTTCATGTGCATTTCTTATATAGTCTTATTCATTATGAAGTCATTATTTATTTCAATTATATTATACATTCCTCATGTGCTTGCCGTCATGGATTAGTAATGTATTCCTATTCATTATTAATTCATTATCTTTTATCATTCATAATGACTATTCCTCCATGGGCTATTCATCATGGATTCAGTATGTTTATTCATTATGGAATCATTACATTTTCTTATCCACAATGGAGTCCTTTCATGTGGTTCAAAACGTATGCTTTATGTATGCTTGTTTATGTTTTCTAATTTCTGCTCTGTAGTTCATAATTGGATATTTATCAAACAAACTACATGTTTTTAGAGCGCAAATTTGCTGCTCTTCATTCAAAGATGTTTTATACCCTTTTTGATGTGAACCCTCTGGCCTGAAAGGAACTGTTTGGAAAATTCTAGTATTTTCTGCGCAGTGAAATCTGAATGTATTAAGAGCTGAGAATTTGTGCTTGAAGCTCAAGTACATTGTTTAATCACTCATCTGTGTTCCAAACTTTATGCCGCATTTGTGTATTTTAGTCATCATGACAGGTTTACAGGTTTCATTTTGTTGATATTTATTAAGGCTTTTCTATGGTTTCTCCATCGGTAGTAATGCCCCTGAATAACAGCTTCTTCTCTGCATTGGAAGCTGTTTACTGATGGAACATGTTGGATCTCAGGACCAACAGCCGCAGTATTTTGCTCCAAACATTAGGAGCCTTTCTGTGGGTTATTACCCTGCAATCAAGTCCGTTTCAATGTTGATTTGTTTGTTAGTTTGTTAGTTGGCATGATTTTGCAGAAACTGTTGCCGTGATTTACACCAAATTCAGGAAGCAGTTGGGCACTGGCTCAGAATAGATCCTGTTAAATTCTGGAAGGAATTGGGTCGAGGTCAAAGTGACAGAGAAGGCAAAATAATAGTTTTATCCGTAGCTGTCAGATACGGTTCGATTAAAACCAACGCCAAAATATTCCTTTTTGCAATTTGTAAAATATAATCCTCTCCATTGTTATTGTGAAAAGTGCATAGTTTCAAAGATCGGTAGGGGTCAAAGTTCAACGGGCTCCAGGTTATTGATCAGATATATTGATCAGAAATGCCAATTTTCCAATATATCTGAAAAACCACAAATGATCACGTACAGGAAGTTGTGAAGATCAAAATGACATCATGATCTATAACCTTGAGTGACCTTGAACGGTCAGACTGGTTATCAGATATCGGATATTGATATCAGATAAATGGAAACAGCGGATGGATTTAATGAACAGCTGAAATATTTGCGCGGGACGAAGTTGGCCCTGCCCGGCACTGTTTGCTGTTCATTGAGCTGTTCCCTGAAAGCTGCTTCCTGGGGTTATTTTTGCTGTGAGTGTTAAGCACAAACATTACAAAACTTTATTTATGTTTCAGTACTGTTGCTCTCTGCAGATCTTACATGAGCTTGTGTTTTATGTGATTAATGTGTGATAATATGATCTCTGTTTGTGTGGCTTGGTCTCCCTGCAGGGGATGCATGAGCTGTTGGCTCCTATTGTGTTCGTGCTGCACTGTGATCACCAGGCATTCCAGCACGCCAGCGAGACTGCCAGCCCTAGGTCAGCCCCGCCCACTGCATTTAGAGCCCTCCCACACCCACTAAAGCCCTGCCCACAGCCCCTCCCACAGCATCCACAACCTGAGCCACAGCATCCATAGCCCCACCCCTGCCCTTAAAATCCCATCCATAGCCCTATAGCACCACCCCCAGCATCCATACCCCCCAACCCCAATGGTCCGCCCACAACCCTACAGCCCCACCCACAGCCCCACCCCAGTCTATGAAGCCCTGCCCGCCACGCTCAGCCCTCTACAATAATTGGTTTAAACGGCTGGTATTCTAGGTTTTAGTGGCTGTATCTAAATCCTGCGTGTGCACCTGTCTCTCACAGCGAGGAGATGAAGACCCTGTTAAACCCGGAGTATCACGAGCACGACGCCTAGTGAGTGCGGAAACTCATCGCTGCCGTTTGCTGTGGCTGTGCTTGGAGCATCTGTCTCCTGCTCACCGTGTCTCTCTCTCCGACCCCACAGCGCCATGTTCTCTCAGCTGATGGAGACCGCGGAGCCCTGGTTCTCCAGTTTCGAGCGCGAGGTCCGTAAGGTGGGTTCCACCCGGCTCCGAGAACATCTGGGTCCAGCCCTGTCTGCGGGTCTGTTAGCTGCCTGTCAGTCACTGACACCGGTGTCATGTAGAAATCTGACCAATGGAAATCTGCCCCTGGGTCATTTCTCTAGCATAGGAAACTGACCCACTCCGTACAAATTTGACCCCTCGTCAGTAATTACAATAAAATGCTGATATTTTTTCCTCAACGCAGTTCTTATGTATTAGAGAATTCTGTTCACTGGTCAGACATCTCATTCATGCCTTTATCTGGAATGGGTCTGACTCGTATCGGACAGTTTTTATGGCCCCGCCCTCCAAAGAGGAGAGGGGGCATTATGTCGACACCATGTCCGTCCGTCCGTCCGTTAACTTCTCGTTTCCGTGGGATAACTATAGAATCCCTCGTCGGATTGATGCCATTTCTTAATGGCGTATTGGGTGTATCGTGTGATATCTAATCTGGCCGCCTCAGCAGCCATCTCAATATGCCCTTGATATACAGGCGGGGGCATCTGCCACGCTCTGCGTTGCTCGTTATTCAATTAAAATATTAATCAAATCTGAGGTGTAAAATTGGTGAGATCAGTTAGAGCTTTTGTGTTTAGACTCATTTTGGGGGGGTACATTTATATGGGGCAGCGGTCAGCATTCTTTAATAGAAAAGTAACCAGTGGGTCAGTTTTCCATGGGGGTCAATATTCTATCCGACAACAGCTGTCAATCAAATCAGTGCTATTCTCTTATATCAGCGGGGTGACCTGGGGTATCACCTGACCAGAGCGGCTCGGGTACGGCAGACGCACATCCGACAACTCCTCTGGTTTTACGGTGGACCTGTTCCCAAAGTACGATTTGATGTCTTGTGTGTAGGTTGATTTTAATCCAGGGGCATTTTTGGTCGGCCAGCATGGATATACTATTCAGAATCCTGATATATCACTGTGTCCAACCAGCTGCTTTTCCTGTGTTTCAATTTGGTTCGGTCCCATTTTGCAGGGCTTCAGCGCAGAAACACACTTTGTTACTAATGCGCTGAGATCTCGTGGAGTTTGGCGCTGTGAGGCTATTTTATTGGGACATTTTTTCTTAACTGTTTAACTGCATGGATGTAGTGAAATGAAAGCCCACAGTCTGTGTTTTGACTGTCTCTACATCCATTTGAAGTGAGTCGTGTAGGAATTACAGCTGTGTTTTTGAAATGGTGACCCTGCTCAGTACTTACAGGCCTCTGTAGTTGAAGTATAGAGGTGCAGCAGTGAATGAGGCACTAATCCACAGTCGTGCTGATTGGCTGATTATCACAACACACTGCAGGGGAAAGACTGACGATCTTTTGATTTCCAGAATTTTCCCTCTCCACCCTGATACCTGTGGGTATGTGCAGATGTGCTCTTTAGATTAGGTGGGGCATGATTATATGTAATAAGCAGGTGGCGTCCCCTGTGATTTGGGTTATTTTGTTGTAATTATTTTAATGGTGAAATGGAGGTGGGGGTAAGTGTGGTCCCCCCCCCAGCCAAGTAAACACAGTAATCAGGAGCTGATCCTCTCGTGACTGTCTAAACACCCAGCCTCCCAGTGTGAGTGAACTGAACATTAATGAAGTGTGTGTGTGTGTGTGTGTGTGTGTGTGTGTGTGTGCGCGCTCCTCTGGGTTTTCCTCAGGGCAAGGAGGAAATCATGACCAGCATCCCGTTCGCCCGCCCGCAGGACGCCGGTCCCTCCGTCGCCATAGTGACCAAGGTGAACCGCATCCAAGACCAGCTGGTGAAGAAGCATGACATTGAGCTGCACATGCATCTGAACCGGCTGGAGATCGCTCCTCAGATATACGGCATGTGAGTCCGTCTCCCTCTCCTGCTGTGACCTCACACCGCCCTCTGCTCCGCCTCTCTCTCTCTGTGACATCACAGTCGCCTCTTTCACTGAGAAATCACGGTCTTATGCTCTGCCTCTCCGACTGTGACATCACTACATTCTCTGCACTGGCCCTCTCACTGTGACATCACAGTGTTTTCTGCTCTGACTGTCCCCCTGTGACATCACAAAGTCCTCTGCACTGGATCAGGTGTAAATTCAGAGTGGGGTTGCGCAGATGGGCGCTGAGGCTCACCAGAGCTGACGGGTGTGGCTCAGCCTCCCCTCTAATTGTGTGACTGTTTTTATGTGGCTGTATTTTCATGGCCTGGATAAATGCGCAGTAACACTGACTCACTGCGCCTCTGCCTGAGTGTAATTATAGTTTCTGTGCCGTGTGATTCCCCAGCTCTGAGAGGCTGGGTGTGAATAGAGCGCTCAGGGCTGCTGATGTGATATTTTCTGTGCTGGTTTGCAGCCGCTGGGTACGGCTGCTCTTCGGGAGAGAGTTCCCCCTGCAGGACCTGCTGGTGGTGTGGGACGCCCTGTTCGCTGACAGCATCACTCTGGACCTGGTGGATTATGTCTTTGTGGCCATGCTGCTATATATCCGAGACGCCTGTAAGACTTACTGCCAGTCAGTTAATTCGTTGTTTTCAAGATAAACTAGTAGGGCCCTCTGAAGAGAGCATACCTCCGCCACGCCAAATGTCAGTATTATTGGTTCTGGATCCACAAGAATATTATCCAGATCACCAACAGCTATAATCAGTTCTACATTAGTGTAGGTTTTATTTAATGCTGAAATTTTATGAAAATCTGTTCATTACATGAGGGATAATCATTCTATTCATGTGTATTTTGACTTCCTCCGGATTTAGAATCCAGAATATGTTCCAGATCACTTCCGAAATTGAATCGACTTGGACTGCTATCAACTACAACTACTGCTACTTGGACTATTATCAACCATCCCTCCAAATTTCACACCAATCTGTTCATAACTTTTTGAGTTGACCTGTTAACCAACAGAAACACATGTGTGAAAACATAACCTCCTTGGCGAAAGTAACTAGGTAATTTGGTGAATCGATTGTCTGCAATACATTGGATGTTTGGAACACTCCTTATCAATCAAAAAATCAAACCGTAAGTTAATTGGTAGATCATCATTCTACTAAATGTTCCATAGCGCTAGTGATGTCATCAGCGGACCAATGATGGCAGTTTGGACTGGTGAAGTGGGAGGGGCTGAGGTGTAACACCAAAGTGTCCTGTTCAGTGAGGGTTGCCCAGTGGAAGGAACGATCCACTCTAAATCAGTGTTAAACCTGCACTCACACTGCTCTTCCTTAGCGATAAAAATTGGAGGAGACGGGATAGAGTAATGAGATGAAGTGCTGAGGTGGCCGAGAAGGAGGTGCACCTCCCCTTATTCTGTGAGAAGGCACTGGGAGGACGGGATTAGCACAAAACATACCCCCTGCCCTCCCTGTGTCAGCAAGGATGCCAAAGTACAGAGCCGAGTGACCGCACAACGCCCAGTGATGTCACAGTGCCCTCTGAAGGCTGATGAGAGCCTCTGAGTGTGTATGTCTCCGCCCCCAAGTGCCACAAAACAAATCAGCGCTGCCTCTGAGGTGCCGTGGACATGTGCAGTTAAAATGTAAGCACAGCTCCACCTAGTGGCCAGATAGGGGAGATTCATTATTCCTCATTTGTAATTCTGAACATTCAGGTTTTTAAAATTATTTTAAAATCGTATTTAATGAACTAACGTAATAGAGATTTTTTTTGCAAATAATACCATCCCTAAATCATCGTGGTAGACACTGATTAAAAGTACAGGTGTTTTCAGAAAATGAAAACAATTATGTTTCTAAAGTGCTCCTGAAAAAAGTTTTTGTGAGGACCGAAATCGAATGTGGCGTTTTCCTCGGTCTGGTCGTTGAAGTTCTCGCCTCTAACGGCGCTATGAGCCAATGGAATTACGACATTGATGCCACACCCATCTCTGCTGTGATAGGTTCAGCTGTTTCCCAGGTAGCTGTCAGAGATGGCGAATTTGAAGGGCAGTGTGTAGTTCAGTTCCGAGCTAACATCTTATAAATGCTGTCTCTCTCTTCAGGACTGGGGCCGATATTGTGCTATGACAGGGATTAATGAGTATTTGGAGAATTGCCTCGAGGTTCATTTGGATGAAAAAAATGGCATGTGATATTCAAGGAATAAGTCCCGAGAAGCGGTGGGTTACAGTGATTTTATAACGGCGGAGGGGTGTTCTTAGGCACGACACGTAGCGGAGTGCCTTAGTGCCCCTCTGCCGTTATAAAATCACTGTAACCCAGTGCTTTAAGGGGCTTATTGCTTTTATAAAATGGTTACCCTACATATAGCTCATTAAATAAACACAAAAGATATTAAAAAATCAACAATTTATGGGTAATAATGCAATGATGAAATTGTTAACTATTCGTTCTTCCACCAAGCAAGACAGAGTGGACAGAATGGTTGGCAAGCAACACAGACACTAAGATTGCTTTTTCATCCAGTGCCATTATCATGTCACATCAGGCTATTTGGGCTCGTTAATGTAGATATACTCTGAAAGCAGGCTGTTTTGACAGTCTACTTCGGTCTCCCGAAGACCCCGTTAAATAATTTTACGTTCAGTTTGGTTTTCGAGTTTCCTTGTTCTCAACTTGCGCTGATCGGCCAAATCATTACAACCAGCAGCGAGAGTAGGAAACAAATGACTTTTGTCCTCCACACTTGCCGGTGTCCAGGAAAATATTTTGAATTGTGCATTAGTTTGCTAGCACCAAGTCAACTAGCTAGCGTTCACTACAATGGATGTTCAAAACCCAAAACGAGTGAAGTTGGCACGTTATGTAAATTGTAGATAAAAACAGAATACAATGATTTGCAAATCCTTTTCAACCTATATTAAATTGAATACACTGCAAAGACAAGATGTTTAATGTTCAAACTGAGAAACTTTTTTTTTTTTTTTGCAAATAATCATTAAGTTGGAATGACAGCAACACATTGCAAAAAAGTTTGCACAGGGGCCTTTTTACCACTGTGTTACATCGCTTTTCCTTTTAACGACACTCAGTAAACATTTCGGAACTGAGGAGACAAATTTTTGAAGCTTTTCAGGTGGAACTCTTTCTCATTCTTGCTTGATGTACAGCTGAAGTTGTTCAACAGTTTTCGTATTTTACGCCTCATAATGCGCCACACATTCTCAATGGGAGACGGGTCCAGACCACAGGCAGGCCAGTCTAGTACCCGCAGTCTTTTACTACGGAGCCATGGTGTTGTAACACGTGCAGAATGTGGCTTGGGATTGTCTTGCTGAAATAAGCAGGGGCGTCCATGAAAAAGACGTTGCTTGGATGGCAAAATATGTTGCTCCAAAACCTCTATGTACCTTTCAGCATTAATGGTGCCTTCACATATGTGTAAGTTGCCCATGCCTTGGGCACTAATACACCCTCATACCATCACAGATGCTGGCTTTTGAACTTTGCGCCTATAACAGTCAGGATGGTTCTTTTCCTCTTTGGTCCGGAGGACACGACGTCCAGAGTTTCCAAAAACAATTTGAAATGTGGACTCGTCAGACCACAGAACACTTTTCCACTTTGCATCAGTCCATCTTTGATGAGCTCAGGCCCAGCGAAGCCGGCGGCATTTCTGGTAGCTGTTGATAAATGGCTTTTGCTTTGCATTGTAGAGTTCTGACTTGCACTTGCAGATGTAGCGATGAACTGTAGTTACTGACAGTGGTTTTCTGAAGTGTTCCTGAGCCCATGTGGTGATGTCCTTTACACTCTGATGTCGGTTTTTGATGCAGTTCCGCCTGAGGGATCGAAGGTCACAGGCATTCAATGTTGGTTTTCGGCCTTGTTGCTTAGGTGCAGTGATTTCTCCAGATTCTCTGAACCTTTTGACGATATTACGGACCGTAGATGATGAAATCCCTAGATTTCTTGCTATAGCTCGTTGAGGAATGTTGTTTTTAAACTGTTCGACAATCAGCTCACACATTTGTTCACTAAGTGGTGACCCTCACCCCATCCTTGTTTGTGAATGACTGAGCATTTCAGGGAAGCTGCTTATATACCCAAACATGGCACCCACCTGTTCCCAATTAGCCCGTTCACCTGTGGGACGTTCCAAATAAGTGTTTGATGAGCATTCCTCAACTCTGTCTTTTTTGCCACTTGTGCCAGCTTTGTATTCTGAATTTATTTACGATTTTCACAACGTGCCAACTTCACTGGTTTTGGGTTTTGTAGTTACCCTACACATAGCCCATAAAATAAACACTCAAGAAAAAAGTCAACAATTTATCGCTATATAGGCTACTGAAATAGCGAGCTAGTTAGCAACGTAGCTAGCGACGTAAAAGTGATATCCAACTCTGTAATGCAATAGCTAGCTTGGTCGATAGCCAACTGGATAGCTGGTTAAAAGGCCAAACTTCGCTAACAGAGAAATAGCGAGCTGAAAGTCTTGAAACAAACGTAACTTTACGAGTGAGTTTAGCGCAGAGTAGTTGGTTGCGCGCAGGGATATTTTGTGCTGCGGCCTGACACAGTGGTTTACAGTGATTTTATATCGGCATGGAACACGGCTCAGCCAATCACATTTAAGGATGGGAAGCACCCGATTTATAAAAAAATAAATAAAAATTGGTCAACGCACAGAGAGTTTTTACACAGTGACAACAGGCATGCAAAGTCATTAGCTGGCTTACTAACTTTGACTGTTGGAATATATTTGGGGCTGTTATAATCCCCCTGCACAAAGTGGGACTGGGGGATATTGGATTTTGGTCCGTCTGTCCGTGCGTGTGTGCATGCGCTCGTCTGGGCCACTATGGGGACAGCATTTCTCTGAAACCATTTTTTTGAGGCTGCATGAAATTTTGCTAAATAAGCCACCCATGACCTACGATGAGTTCAAAAATGGATGTCAAAGCTTTTTTTTTTTTTTTTTTTTAATGAGTCATGGCCCTTGATCGTGGCGGCGGATAGTGATGACACGGTCGTCTTGTGTTTACCCTCGGCACAACTTCAGGCCGAAGGGTATTGTCATCAGTTCGTCGTCTGTCTGTCTGTCCGTCCGTGTGTGCACCTCTAAAGTCAGCATCAATAAACTAGTTACCCATGCCAAAGCATCCGCGGTAATGTAGGGAATCCAGGCCAGGAGAGAATTTTTCAGATCGGACCATTTTTTCGGGAAAAAATGCATTTTTGGCTTTTTTGAAAAAAACTTTGTCGTGGACTGATTTTGATGAAGCATTTGAGCTAGGGTGTTTATACCTGGGGGAACGATCATATATATGCGGGCTCTAGATTAGTGAAAAAAATTTGAATTTTCTAAAATTGTTGTGGGACTTGTGGGGCATTTTTGTATTTGTACATGTATGTTCTGTGGAATTCTACTTTGGTTATTGTGTAATTGTTCTGGGACACTTCATAAGTCAGGCCGAGGGTGTTCAAACGCGAGCGTTTCTTGTTAATTCTGTGCTGAGTAATGTCATTCATATTGCATTGAACTTGACCAGCTTTTTGAAATCTGCTTTAGAAGGTTTCTTTGACTGATGGCCTCTGGGATTGATTGCTCTTTCCTGACAGTGATCGCCAGCAACTTCCAGACCTGCCTGGGGCTGCTGATGCACTATCCTCCCATCGGAGACGTGCACGCTCTTCTGCAGAAGGCACTGTTCCTGCGGGACCCGAAGGTGACACTGGGGCACGCACACTTTCTTACACACACACAATAACACACACTCTCAGATACCTGCTGTAAGCTTGTTCTCAGCTCTCTGTGCGCCACTCTCTTACCTCCAAGAAAAAGAGTTCATGTCCACTGTTTTCAGCACCACATAGCGCTGGTTAGACTCTTACAGGAAGGGCTGTGCTCCTACATTTAATCACATCTGCTGGTCTGGCAGAACCACCCACGACCTGTGAACTACCAGTTCCAGCAGAACCTGGAGTACTACAGAAGCCGCGGCGCCGACCTGGTCAGCAAAACCAGGTGAGTCACCTGCAGGCCCCTCCCCTCCTCAAGCCCCTCCCCTCTGATGCACACAGTCTCTGTCCCTCCCCTCTGATGCACACACAGTCTCTGTCCCTCCCCTCTGATGCACACACAGTCTCTGTCCCTCCCCTCTGATGCACACAGTCTCCGCCCCTCCCCTCTGATGCACACAGTCTCTGTCCCTCCCCTCTGATGCACACACAGTCTCTGTCCCTCCCCTCTGATACACACACAGTCTCTGTCCCTCCCCTCTGATACGCACACAGTCTCTGTCCCTCCCCTCTGATGCACACACAGTCTCTGTCCCTCCCCTCTGATGCACACACAGTCTCTGTGCCTCCCCTCTGATACACACACAGTCTCTGTCCCTCCCCTCTGATACGCACACAGTCTCTGTCCCTCCCCTCTGATACACACACAGTCTCTGTCCCTCCCCTCTGATACACACAGTCTCTGTCCCTCCCCTCTGATGCACACACAGTCTCCGTCCCTCTCCTCTGATCCACACACAGTCTCCGTCCCTCCACTCTGATGCACACAGTCTCCGTCCCTCCCCTCTGATACACACACAGTCTCTGTCCCTCCCCTCTGATGCACACAGTCTCTGTCCCTCCCCTCTGATGCACACACAGTCTCTGTCCCTCCCCTCTGATACACACACAGTCTCTGTCCCTCCCCTCTGATACACACACAGTGTCTGTCCCTCCCCTCTGATACACACACAGTCTCTGTCCCTCCCCTCTGATACACACACAGTCTCTGTCCCTCCCCTCTGATACACACACAGGGTCTTTCCCTCCCCTCTGATACACACACAGTCTCTGTCCCTCCCCTCTGATACACACACAGGGTCTTTCCCTCCCCTCTGATACACACACAGGGTCTTTCCCTCCCCTCTGATACACACACAGTCTCTGTCCCTCCCCTCTGATACACACACAGGGTCTTTCCCTCCCCTCTGATACACACACAGGGTCTTTCCCTCCCCTCTGATACACACACAGTCTCTGTCCCTCCCCTCTGATACACACACAGGGTCTTTCCCTCCCCTCTGATACACACACAGTCTCTGTCCCTCCCCTCTGATACACACACAGTCTCTGTCCCTCCCCTCTGATACACACACAGTCTCTGTCCCTCCCCTCTGATACGCACACAGTCTCTGTCCCTCCCCTCTGATACGCACACAGTCTCTGTCCCTCCCCTCTGATGCACACACAGTCTCAGTCCCTCCCCTCTGATACACACACAGTGTCTGTCCCTCCCCTCTGATACACACACAGTGTCTGTCCCTCCCCTCTGATACACACACAGTCTCTGTCCCTCCCCTCAGATACACACACAGTGTCTGTCCCTCCCCTCTGATACACACACACAGGGTCTTTCCCTCCCCTCTGATACGCACACAGTCTCTGTCCCTCCCCTCTGATACACACACAGTCTCTGTCCCTCCCCTCTGATACACACACAGTCTCTGTCCCTCCCCTCTGATACACACACAGTCTCTGTCCCTCCCCTCTGATACACACACAGTGTCTTTCCCTCCCCTCTGATGCACACAGTCACTGTCCCTCCCCTCTAATGCACAGTCTCTGTCCCTCCCCTGTGATACACAGTCTCTGCCCCTCCCCTCTGATGCACACAGTCTCTGTCCCTCCCCTCTGATACACACACAGTCTCTGTCCCTCCCCTCTGATGCACACAGTCTCTGTCCCTCCCCTCTGATACGCACACAGTCTCTGTCCCTCCCCTCTGATACACACACAGTCTCTGTCCCTCCCCTCTGATGCACACACAGTCTCTGTCCCTCCCCTCTGATGCACACAGTCTCTGTCCCTCCCCTCTGATACACACACAGTCTCTGTCCCTCCCCTCTGATACACACAGTCTCTGTCCCTCCCCTCTGATACACACACAGTCTCTGTCCCTCCCGGCTGATACACACACAGTCTCTGTCCCTCCCCTCTGATGCACACAGTCTCTGTCCCTCCCCTCTGATGCACACAGTCTCTGTCCCTCCCCTCTGATACACACACAGTCTCTGTCCCTCCCCTCTGATACACACACAGTCTCTGTCCCTCCCCTCTGATACACACCCACAGTCTCTGTCCCTCCCCTCTGATGCACACACAGTCTCTGTCCCTCCCCTCTGATGCACACACAGTCTCTGTCCCTCCCCTCTGATGCACACAGTCTCTGTCCCTCCCCTCTGATACGCACACAGTCTCTGTCCCTCCCCTCTGATACGCACACAGTCTCTGTCCCTCCCCTCTGATGCGCACACAGTCTCTGTCCCTCCCCTCTGATGCACACACAGTCTCTGTCCCTCCCCTCTGATGCGCACACAGTCTCTGTCCCTCCCCTCTGATACGCACACAGTCTCTGTCCCTCCCCTCTGATACGCACACAGTCTCTGTCCCTCCCCTCTGATACGCACACAGTCTCTGTCCCTCCCCTCTGATGCACACACAGTTTCTGTCCCTCCCCTCTGATGCACACACAGTCTCTGTCCCTCCCCTCTGATACACACACAGTCTCTGTCCCTCCCCTCTGATACACACACAGTCTCTGTCCCTCCCCTCTGATACACACACAGTCTCTGTCCCTCCCCTCTGATGCACACACAGTCTCTGTCCCTCCCCTCTGATACAAACACAGTCTCTGTCCCTCCCCTCTGATGCACACACAGACTCTGTCCCTCCCATCTGATACACACAGTCTCTGTCCCTCCCCTCTGATACACACACAGTCTCTGTCCCTCCCCTCTGATGCACACAGTCTCTGTCCTTCCCCTCTGATACACACACTCTCTCTGTCCCTCCCCTCTGATACACACACAGTCTCTGTCCCTCCCCTCTGATACACACACAGTCTCTGTTCCTCCCCTCTGATGCACACAGTCTCTGTCCCTCCGCTCTGATGCACACACAGTCTCTGTCCCTCCCCTCTGATACACACACAGTCTCTGTCCCTCCCCTCTGATACACACAGTCTCTGTCCCTCCCCTCTGATACACACACAGTCTCTGTCCCTCCCCTCTGATGCACACACAGTCTCCGTCCCTCCCCTCTGATGCACACAGTCTCTGTCCCTCCCCTCTGATGCGCACACAGTCTCTGTCCCTCCCCTCTGATACGCACACAGTCTCTGTCCCTCCCCTCTGATACGCACACAGTCTCTGTCCCTCCCCTCTGATACACACACAGTCTCTGCCCCTCCCCTCTGATACGCACACAGTCTCTGTCCCTCCCCTCTGATACGCCCACAGTCTCTGCCCCCCCCCTCTGCTACGCACACAGTCTCTGTCCCTCCCCTCTGATACCCCCACAGTCTCTGTCCCTCCCCTCTGATACGCACACAGTCTCTGTCCCTCCCCTCTGATACGCACACAGTCTCTGTCCCTCCCCTCTGATGCACACACAGTCTCTGTCCCTCCCCTCTGATACACACACAGTCTCTGTCCCTCCCCTCTGATGCAGACACAGTCTCTGTCCCTCCCCTCTGGTGCACACACAGGCTCTGGTCCTCCCCTCTGATGCACACAGTCTCTGTCCCTCCCCTCTGGTACACACACAGTCTCTGTCCCTCCCCTCTGATGCACACAGTCTCTGTCCCTCCCCTCTGATGCACACACAGTCTCTGTCCCTCCCCTCTGATGCACACAGTCTCCGTCCCTCCGCTCTGATGCCCACCCAGTCCCTGTCCCTCCCCTCTGATACACACACAGTCTCTGTCCCTCCCCTCTGATACACACACAGTCTCTGTCCCTCCCCTCTGATGCACACAGTCTCTGTCCCTCCCCTCTGATACACACACAGTCTCTGTCCCTCCCTTCTGATGCACACAGTCTCCGTCCCTCCGCTCTGATGCACACACAGTCTCTGTCCCTCCCCTCTGATACACACACAGTCTCTGTCCCTCCTCTCTGATACACACACACTCTCTCTCCCTCCCCTCTGATGCACCCAGTCTCTGTCCCTCCCTTCTGATACACACACAGTCTCTGTCCCTCCCCTCTGATGCACACAGTCTCTGTCCCTCCCCTCTGATGCACACAGTCTCTGTCCCTCCCCTCTGATACACACACAGTCTCTGTCCCTCCCCTCTGATACACACACAGTCTCTGTCCCTCCCCTCTGATACACACACAGTCTCTGTCCCTCCCCTCTGATACACACACAGTCTCCATCCCTCCCCTCTGATGCACACAGTCTCTGTCCCTCCCCTCTGATACACACACAGTCTCTGTCCCTCCCCTCTGATGCACACACAGTCTCCGTCCCTCCCCTCTGATGCACTCAGTCTCTGTCCCTCCCCTCTGTTGCGCACACAGTCTCTGTCCCTCCCCTCTGATACGCACACAGTCTCTGTCCCTCCCCTCTGATACACACACAGTCTCTGTCCCTCCCCTCTGATGCACACACAGTCTCTGTCCCTCCCCTCTGATACGCACACAGTCTCTGTCCCTCCCCTCTGATACGCACACAGTGTCTGTCCCTCCCCTCTGATACGCACACAGTCTCTGTCCCTCCCCTCTGATACGCACACAGTCTCTGTCCCTCCCCTCTGATACGCACACAGTCTCTGTCCCTCCCTTCTGATGCACACACAGTCTCTGTCCCTCCCCTCTGATACACACACAGTCTCTGTCCCTCCCCTCTGATGCAGACACAGTCTCTGTCCCTCCCCTCTGATACACACACAGTCTCTGTTACTCCCCTCTGATGCACACACAGACTCTGTTCCTCCCCTCTGATGCACACAGTCTCTGTCCCTCCCCTCTGATACACACACAGTCTCTGTCCCTCCCCTCTGATGCACACAGTCTCTGTCCCTCCCCTCTGATACACACACAGTCTCTGTCCCTCCCCTCTGATACACACACAGTCTCTGTCCCTCCCCTCTGATGCACACAGTCTCAGTCCCTCCGCTCTGATGCACACACAGTCTCTGTCCCTCCCCTCTGATACACACACAGTCTCTGTCCCTCCCCTCTGATACACACACAGTCTCTGTCCCTCCCCCCTGACCCACACAGCTCCTGTCCCTCCCCTCTGATACACACACAGTCTCTGTCCCCCCCCTCTGCTGCACACACAGTCTCCTTCCCTCCCCTCTGATGCACACAGTCTCTGTCCCTCCCTTCTGATACACACACAGTCTCTGTCCCTCCCCTCTGATGCACACAGTCTCTGTCCCTCCCCTCTGATGCACACAGTCTCTGTCCCTCCCCTCTGATACACACACAGTCTCTGTCCCTCCCCTCTGATACACACACAGTCTCTGTCCCCCCCCTCTGATACACACACAGTCTCTGTCCCTCCCCTCTGATACACACACAGTCTCCATCCCTCCCCTCTGATGCACACAGTCTCTGTCCCTTCTCTTTGATGCACACACAGTCTTTGTCCCTCCCCTCTGATGCACACACAGTCTCTGTCCCTCCCCTCTGATACACACAGTCTCTGTCCCTCCCCTCTGATACACAGTCAGTGTCTGTCCCTCCCCTCTGATACACACACAGTCTCTGTCCCTCCCCTCTGATACACACACAGTCTCTGCCCCTCCCCTCTGATGCACACAGTCTCTGCCCCTCCCCTCTGATACACACACAGTCTCTGTCCCTCACCTCTGATGCACACAGTCTCTGTCCCTCACCTCTGATGCACACAGTCTCTGTCCCTCCCCTCTGATGCACACACAGTTTCTGTCCCTCCCCTCTGATACACACACAGTCTCTGTCCCTCCCCTCTGATACACACACAGTCTCTGTCCCTCCCCTCTGATACACACACAGTCTCTGTCCCTCCCCTCTGATACACACACAGTCTCTGTCCCTCCCCTCTGATACACACACAGTCTCCGTCCCTCCCCTCTGATACACACACAGTCTCTGTCCCTCCCCTCTGATACACACACAGTCTCTGTTCCTCCCCTCTGATACACACACAGTCTCTTTCCCTCCCCTGTGATACACACACAGTCTCTGTCCCTCCCCTCTGATACACACACAGTCTCTGTCCCTCCCCTCTGATACACACACACAGTCTCTGTCCCTCCCCTCTGATACACACACACAGTCTCTGTCCCTCCCCTCTGATACACACACACAGTCTCTGTCCCTCCCCTCTGATGCACACAGTCTCTGTCCCTCCCCTCTGATACACACACAGTCTCCGTCCCTCCCCTCTGATACACGCACAGTCTCTGTCCCTCCCCTCTGATACACACACAGTCTCTGTCCCTCCCCTCTGACACACACACAGTCTCTGTCCCTCCCCTCTGATACACACACAGTCTCCGTCCCTCTCCTCTGATACACACACAGTCTCTGTCCCTCCCCTGTGATACACACACAGTCTCTGTCCCTCCCCTCTGATACACACACAGTCTCCGTCCCTCCCCTCTGATACACACACAGTGTCTGTCCCTCCCCTCTGATACACACACTGTCTCCGTCACTCCGCTATGACACACACACAGTTTTTCCACCAAAAAGGACCTGGTGCTGGTGCCAGTGCTGTTTGTTCAGCCCATACACCTCCTAAGAACAAAAACATTCTTGCAATTCTTCAGCATAGAATCTAATATCTACTTTATTTTCTTAAAAAATAGTCAGATTCGAGTCTGATTCAATTATAAATCAATGTCTGAAAACAAAAATTAAAAAGTTGATACGTGTCAGATCCAATAACAAATCAATTTTTTTTTCTTAAAAAAAAGGCTTTTCTTCAGCCTAATTTGTTTGAATGGCTGGGGTTTCTGCCCTATAGAATTGTTAATGTCCAAAAACGTATGGACTGGACTGCACAGTTCTGTTGATGCCATGTTCTGATCTCCACTGCCACCAATCAGAGCGAGCTCTAGGGCCACGCCCCTCAACATTAACAAGGTCTCCAGCAGCCTGCTCAGTTTCGGCAGGAAGCTCATCTCTCCCGCCATCTCTGCTCCGCCCACTGCCGCCATTGCACCAGTCGGCAGCGAGGCCGTGTCTGCTGTGCCCCCTGCACCTCGCATCACGCCAGAGACCACGCCCAGCCACGCCCACTCACACCCGAGTGCCCAATATCATCCCCGCATGCTGAAATCTGAAAGTATGCCTGTACACCTGAGTAAAGGTGAGAATATAGCCTGCACTTTTCAGAAATACTACATACAAGATACAAATCACAAACAATCCATAATGTACACGCACACACCACATCATTGCATGCTGAGGTCTGAGAGTATATCTGTACTCCTGAGTGTACATGTACATTCTGCAAACATACTGCTAACTGCCTACTCCTCTGGCTTACTGCATTCTGCTCATGTACACCAGAACACTGCAGATTGGTGTGTCAGAGCATGTCTGTATACGAGTGAAGGTGAGCGCTGTCACAGACAATACAAACCACACTCCGTATATTCTACTAACACACTACTAATGCTCCACGCACGCTATGTATCCCACACATTCATACTGCATACTTCATGCAGTATACACCACAAACACGAACACTGCTTCCTACACGCACTCCGTACCACAGACAAACTATGTACTCCACACACCGCGCACTACTACGCACACACTTCGTACTGCACTCGGTATGTACCCTGAACATGCAAACTGCATACTCCTCACGCACGATACCACACACAAACCACATGCTTCACACACACATACACTCACACACACACTGCATACTGCACTCACTATGTACTACTTTGCACAGGTACATGCATACTGCATACTTCATCCAATATATACCACTCACTTAATACTGTGCACATGCTTTACATCATGAGCACACACACGGAACACTACACACAAGCAATACATATTTTACGCACACTGTAGACTGTACACACAGACACCTACAGACACACACACGCACACACACTTTCTCTTTATGACTCTCCTGTGTGTTAGATGTAGGTTCCACTGGCGGCACACAGGTCACTATTCCCGCCCAGATCCGTGCCGATGTCCAAGGTAACTGTATCTATGGCGATCGCATCTGTATCAGTGCTCGTGTTTCATCATCGTGTCGTGTTGGTGTTCTTGTTGTGCACGTTCGGCATGTATTTGGCTTCCACCTCACGGCTGCATGCAGTACTCCTAATCATCCACCAGAGGGAGACAGAGTACGCCATGTTGGATATCAGCATCCAAGCTGCTTGCCTGCCCTCTCCTAATGCATCAGACAGAATCACAGTCTTAACTAGAAAAGCAGTCAGAGAGCGCAGACCTCCGCCAGGGGGCAGCAAAACCCAAAAGCACGGCGATTGGAACTCCGGCCCATTGGAAAGACTTGAAATCTTGAACTTTGGCATATATCTCAGCTCTACTTTGGCCTAGATATGCCAAAATTTAATCACCTGTCCCTTGACTTAATACCCACCTTTTCTGAAAATTTCATCAAAATCGGAGCATTACTTTTTGAGTTATCTTGCTAACAATCTAACTGACAAACGCTGCCCAAAACATCCTACTTGGCGGAGGTAGTAATTAAATTGCACTCTGATTCTGCCCATCAGTGCATGTTGGGAGAACAGCAGCTCTGCGTTTTTCAGTCACTGGCTCCAGCAGTTAGTGTGGTTGGTTTTCCTCTTGGGTTGGACTGCTGTTTTTGTTCACTGGCTTATCGGCAGGCTGAGCAATTGGGATCAGGCATCATCATTTCACATCATCTTAGTGGTTGTAGTCCTGTTCCGGCTGGTTCTGGATGCCGGCCAGTGAGCTGCAGGGCTGTTGGTCCTAATTGAAATCTGAATTGAGGTCAGTAACGCCGCTGGAGTCGTGTACTGCTCACTGAATGTTGCATGCTGAGATGTTCTGGAAATGTGTTTGTGCCTGTGTTGCGAGTGGTATGCGTGCTTGCTTGTTGATCTCGGACCCATACCAACCAATTAAAGGGGTTTTGTTCCACTCCATGACATTAGTTTGGATTTGTGACCCCTCCCAGTGGGTGGGATCAGGGCAAAGATTGATTGGTTGATGTCACTGCTCCTGGGGGCATATAGCAGTGAAATGATGATGACGCGCTGGTATTGGATGGCAAAGTTCCCACTCATTTTACACAGAATTTTTAAATTATTCACTTTTGAATCTTTCCTGTTGTTTTCAAGCCTCCATTGATTTTGAGATATCACATCATATCTCCGAGCAACAACAGACATAATTTTTCTTTAACACAGTCAGCTATAATTCAGATTACTTCAATTTTTTGCCACTATTCTAATCCTCTTTGTAGTCTAAAATCTACATGTCCCATGATCCTCCTGATTCTTGGGCTGAACTGGTTCATAATGCGTTAGAAATTTCGAGCATTGCCATAGCCATTTGTTTGCTGAATTAGTTAGCAACATTACATTCTATGTGGTTATGCTTTCCTTGCTAGATTTCAAGTTTTGCAATTGGTGCCAATTTACTTTAATAGCCAAATATCTTTGGCTAACGTTTGTTTGCTTGAAAACTCGGTAGCTAACGAATGAGCTAATCAGCCTTGTCAATGCATAACTGACCTAGCTACAAAGCTAATTTATGTCTACTTGCTCATTTAACATTAGTTAAGTTCCAAAGTAATCGCTTTTCATTGATTTGGTGATATCTATTCATAAAGTATGGCTAACTGAGCAAGTGAACCTAGCTAACTTAGCCAGCGAGCTAGTTTACCAACTTTGGTATTTGGCTAACTTCATATTTTTTGCATTTAGTTAAATGCCAGCTTGTGAAATAGCGTGCAAGTTATTTGCTTTGCATGTTATATTTAATTCATAATCATGCTTGCTAGCTTGTGAAATAACAGCAAGTGACAGTAAACTAATCATTTTCTGTTTTATATCAGTTTACCTGTGTGCAAAAGATGTAATTAGCTAATTAGCTGCCTAACCTGATAGTTTGCTGGCATAGCTAGTCATATTGCACATACATTTTTAGCTAGTTAGCTTAGCTATTCACTGTTATTCATTCATTTCTAGGCATGTAGCTAGCTAGCTGATAGTGGCTCTGTTACAAACCTTTCTGATCCTCTTGGGACAAAGGGAACCAACACAACGCCGTTGGTAAAAATTTTCCGGGTAGCCGGGATTTGTTTCAAGTATCCATAAATAGGCAAGAAAATTCAGGAATTATAACACATATATAAAGTGTATAAAGTGGCCAGCAAATGGCAGCAAAAACACAGCAAATAATAATGGAAAAGAAAAACAAACAATTTGCCAAAATGCAATTTTCACAAAAACCCAGCTCCTGACAAACAAGAACCACAGAAATGACAGATTCTACTAAGTAGACCTAATGACCTGCATAAACACAATATTAAAGGCATCAAATTACACAAGTGGCACAGAGCATCAAGGCAGACTGTTCCCGCTAAATCACAGCTGCCATGAGTGACGATGACATCGCCCCATATATGCCTCCAGTCTCCAGTGATTGATGGTTGGAGCTGGCAAAGCCAGAGGAGGAGGTGCAGCTGGCAGTCGGCGGTTCGCTGGAGGGGAGGCATGTCGGGAGGAGAATAGATCCTCAGAGGCGGGAAGGGAACCTCCATACGGCGTCATCTCCCTTTCCAGCGGCGTCAGGTCTAAAGCCAGCAACCTCTGTCGAAGTAGATCCCAACAGAAATCCACGAGCCCAGAACAGGCGCGCTGTTTTATGTCACTTGCACAGAGATGGCCAACGGCAATTTAGGTCACTGCTGGGCTTCAGTCAAGTTGCATTTTGGGCGTTTACTGAAACTGTGTAAAAAATTAGCTGGGAAAAAATCAGGGGGTACTGGCCCATTTGTGTAGAGGATATGTATTTTGCAAAAGTGGACTACAAACTGGACTACAAGTGTACAAAAACATAATTTGCATCCATATACCCCGTTGGCTAATCTCGGAGAGAGCCGTTTCATAATATTAGTATGAGCACAAGCAATACCGTAAAGTGTCCTAACCCCATTATAAAGTCCCATAGAGATTTCACTTTCAGCACCAGAAGATGAGTAGCTGTGACGTCATCACTTCACTACTCGATTGGATTGGTGACCAAAAAGAAAATTTATGCTCCGAGTTTCATTCTGACTTAAAGGAGAATTCCGGTGTGAAATTGACTTGGGGTGTATTGAAACATGATAACGAGTACCAACCTTTCCCAAATACCCCACCTCCGTACGCACGCAACATTTTGAAATATGTAGCTTTTTAGTCGAAGCTCCCAACAGGCTTACAATAGTATTGAATCGGGCATCGCATTGCCATGCAAAGAAATCACTATTTTTTTCATCATTAATAAGGCTCAAAGTAGCTTAACACTTCATCGGTAGAATTCCGAGGGCCCTGGCATTTAAAACAAGGCACTGAAAAATTTGAAAATGCGCAGGTAGTTTTTTAAAAAAGACTATTTATGCAAACAGTACCTTCAGGTAGTTTCTAGTCGCCTCAATCTTGAAAGTTACAATAAGTCGATTAACGAGCACAAATGAATAGGAAGGATAGAGGAACAGATATCAATCTATTCGTTCGTGCTCATCAATCAACTTCTTGTGACTTTCAAGATGGAGGCAACTGGAAACTTTCTCAAGGTACTGAAATAGTCTTTTTTAATAAACTACCTATGCAATTTTCAAATTTTTCTGTGCCTTGTTTTAAATGCCAGGGCCCTCGGAAATCTACCGATGAAGTGTGGAGCTACTTTGAAGTGTGTAGGTGTGTACAAGTAATTTGGGTGAGCTGAGGTGTGTACAGGTAAATCAGGTGAACTGTAGGTGTGTACGGGTAACTCAGGTGAGCTGTGGGTGTGCACGGGTAACTCAGGTGAGCTGTAGGTGTGTACAGGTAAATCAGGAGAGCTGTAGTTGTGCACAGGTAACTCAGGAGAGCTATAGGTGTGTACGGGTAACTCAGGTGAGCTGTAGGTGTGTACAGGTAACTCAGGAGAGTTGTAGGTGTGTACAAGTAACTTCAGCGAGCTGTAGGTGTTTACAGGTAACTCAGGAGAGCTGTAGGTGTGTACAAGTAACTTCAGCGAGCTGTAGGTGTGTACAGGTAACTCAGGTTAGCTGTAGGTGTGTACAGGTAACTCAGGAGAGCTGTAGGTGTGTACAGGTAACTCCAGTGGGCTGTAGGTGTGTACAGGTAACTCGGGTTAGCTGTAGGTGTGTACAGGTAACTCGGGTTAGCTGTAGGTGTGTACCGGTAACTCAGGAGAGCTGTAGGTGTGTACTGGTAACTCCAGTGGGCTGTAGGTGTGTAGAGGTAACTCCAGTGGGCTGTAGGTGTGTACAGGTAACTCCAGTGAGTTGTAGGTATGTACAGGTAACTCGGGTGAGCTGGAGGTGTATACAGGTAACTCTAGGGGGCTGTAGGTGTGTACAGGTAACTCAGGAGAGCTGTAGGTGTGTACAGGTAACTCCAGTGAGCTGTAGGTGTGTACAGGTAACTGAGGTTAGCTGTAGGTGTGTACAGGTAACTGAGGTTTGCTGTAGGTGTGTACAGGTAACTCAGGTAAGCCGGAGGTGTGTACAGGTAACTCAGGTGAGCTGGAGGTGTGTACAGGTAACTCTAGGGGGCTGTAGGTGTGTAAAGGTAACTCCAGTGAGCTGTAGGTGTGTACAGGTAACTCCAGTGAGCTGTAGGTGTGTACAGGTAACTCCAGTGAGCTGTAGGTGTGTACAGGTAACTCCAGTGAGCTGTAGGTGTGTACAGGTAACTCCAGTGAGCTGAAGGTGTGTACAGGTAACTCTAGGGGGCTGGAGGTGTGTACAGGTAACTCCAGTGAGCTGAAGGTGTGTACAGGTAACTGAGGTTAGCTGTAAGTGTGTACAGGTGACTCAGATGTTTTTGTTTTTGAAGGTTTGAGCTCCAGGACAGCCAGTTCATCCACCAGCACGGAGAGTCTGGTCCCCTCAGCCTCGCCCCCTCTCTCTGCCTCTAAAAAGGAGTCCTTCTTCAACATCTCTCGCTCACACTCTCACAGCAGGAGTGTAGGGCGGAAAGAAGCTGTGAGTCTATATCACACTGTTAGTGTACATTTCCACTCTGCTGCCCTCTTTCTCCTCCATCTCCACCCCTTTATCCATTGCTTCCAAGCTTTCTCAATTCCTCCCTCTCTCTGGCATGTTTACTCGATAATTTTCTCTCTCTGTTTCTCTCTCACACTCCTCTAGTGAGCGTTTTGTTCCCCATTTCTTGCTTTGTGTTCGGTTTGCTTTCCGCACAGTGCAGGTTAAAAGCCTTGTTTGTTATGCAGTCGCTTAGAGATGACATCATAACCCTGTGCTGGTGTTTGTGTATGTCAGGAGGAGGAGCTTGAGGCTCAGGTTTCCTACCTGCAGGGTCAGCTCAACGACCTGGAGGCCATGTGCAAATACTGCGCCAAGATGATGAACATGCACATCGGTGAGTTACGCAACATCACACCCTTAATCAGAACATGCGCATCGGTGAGTTACACAACATCACACACTAAATCAGAACATGCGCATCGGTGAGTTTCACAACATCACACTTAATCAGAACAAGCGCATCGGTGAGGTACACAACATCACACACTTAATCAGAACATGCGCATCGGTGAGTTACACAACATCACACACTAAATCAGAACATGCGCATCGGTGAGTTACACAACATCACACTTAATCAGAACATGCGCATCGGTGAGTTTCACAACATCACACACTTAATAAGAACATGCGCATCAGTGAGGTACACAGCATCACACCCTTAATCAGAACATGCGCATCGGTGAGTTACACAACATCACACACTTAATCAGAACATGCGCATCGGTGAGGTACACAACATCACACACTTAATCAGAACATGCGCATCAGTGAGGTTCACAACATCACACCCTTAATCAGAACATGCGCATCGGTGAGTTACACAACATCACACACTAAATCAGAACATGCGCATCGGTGAGTTACACAACATCACACTTAATCAGAACAAGCGCATCGATGAGTTTCACAACATCACACACTTAATAAGAACATGCGCATCAGTGAGGTACACAGCATCACACCCTTAATCAGAACATGCGCATCGGTGAGTTACACAACATCACACACTTAATCATAACATGCGCATCGGTGAGGTACACAACATCACACACTTAATCAGAACATGCGCATCGGTGAGGTACACAACATCACACACTTAATCAGAACATGCGCATCGGTGAGTTACACAACATCACACCCTTAATCAGAACATGCGCATCGGTGAGTTACACAACATCACACCCTTAATCAGAACATGCGCATTGGTGAGTTTCACAACATCACACCCTTAATCAGAACATGCTCATCGGTGAGTTACACAACATCACACCCTTAATCAGAACATGCGCATCGGTGAGTTACACAACATCACACCCTTAATCAGAACATGCTCATCGGTGAGTTACACAACATCACACCGTTAATCAGAACATGCGCATCGGTGAGTTACACAACATCACACACTAAATCAGAATATGCGCATCGGTGAGTTACACAACATCACACTGAATCAGAACGTGTGCATCGGTGAGTTACACAACATCACACTTAATCAGAACATGTGCATCGGTGAGTTTCACAACATCACACACTAAATCAGAACATGCGCATCGGTGAGTTACACAACATCACACTTAATCAGAACATGCGCATCGGTGAGTTTCACTACATCACACACTTAATAAGAACATGCGCATCAGTGAGGTACACAGCATCACACCCTTAATCAGAACATGTGCATCGGTGAGTTACACAACATCACACTTAATCAGAACATGCGCATCGGTGAGTTACACAACATCACACTTAATCAGAACATGCGCATCGGTGAGTTACACAACATCATACCCTTAATCAGAACATGAGCGTCGGTGAGTTACACAATATCACACTTAATCAGAACATGCGCATCGGTAAGTTACACAACATCACACCCTTAATCAGTACATGCGCATCGGTGAGTTACACAACATCACACCCTTAATCAGAACATGCGCATCGGTTAGTTACACAACATCATGCACTTAATCAGAACATGCGCATCGGTGAGTTACACAACATCACACCCTTAATCAGAACATGCGCATCGGTGAGTTACACAACATCACACCCTTAATCAGAACATGCGCATCGGTTAGTTACACAACATCACACCCTTAATCAGAACATGCACATCGGTTAGTTACACAACATCACACTTAATCAGAACATGCGCATCGGTTAGTTACACAACATCAAACCCTTAATCAGAACATGCACATCGGTTAGTTACACAACATCACACTTAATCAGAACATGTGCATCGGTGAGTTACACATCATCACACTTAATCAGAACATGCTCATCGGTGAGTTTCACAACATCACACACTTAATCAGAACATGCGCATCGGTGAGGTACACAACATCACACACTTAATCAGAACATGCGCATCAGTGAGGTACACAACATCACACCCTTAATCAGAACATGCGCATCGGTGAGTTACACAACATCACACCCTTAATCAGAACATGCGCATTGGTGAGTTACACAACATCACACTTAATCAGAACGTGTGCATCGGTGAGTTACACAACATCACACTTAATCAGAACATGCGCATCGGTGAGTTTCACTACATCACACACTTAATAAGAACATGCGCATCAGTGAGGTACACAGCATCACACCCTTAATCAGAACATGTGCATCGGTGAGTTACACAACATCACACTTAATCAGAACATGCGCATCGGTGAGTTACACAACATCACACTTAATCAGAACATGCGCATCGGTGAGTTACACAACATCACACCCTTAATCAGAACATGAGCGTCGGTGAGTTACACAATATCACACTTAATCAGAACATGCGCATCGGTGAGTTACACAGCATCACACCCTTAATCAGTACATGCGCATACATGCGCATCGGTGAGTTACACAACATCACACCCTTAATCAGAACATGCGCATCGGTGAGTTACACAACATCACACACTTAATCAGAACATGCGCATCGGTGAGTTACACAACATCACACTTAATCAGAACATGCGCATCGGTGAGTTACACAACATCACACCCTTAATCAGAACACGCGCATCGGTGAGTTACACAACATCACGCCCTTAATCAGAACATGCGCATTGGTGAGTTTCACAACATCATACTTAATCAGAACATGCGCATCGGTGAGTTAAACAACATCACACCCTTAATCAGAACATGCACATCGGTGAGTTACACAACATCACACCCTTAATCAGAACATGCGCATCGGTGAGTTACACAACATCACACACTAAATCAGAACATGCGCATCGGTGATTTTCACAACATCACACTTAATCAGAACATGCGCATCGATGAGTTTCACAACATCACACACTAAATCAGAACATGCGCATCGATGAGTTTCACAACATCACACACTAAATCAAAACATGCGCATCGGTGAGTTACACAACATCACACCCTTAATCAGAACATGCGCGTCGGTGAGTTACACAATATCACACTTAATCAGAACATGCGCATCGGTGAGTTACACAACATCACACCCTTAATCAGCACATGCGCATCGGTTAGTGACACAACATCACGCACTTAATCAGAACATGCGCATCGGTGAGTTTCACAACATCACACTTAATCAGAACATGCGCATCGGTGAGTTACACAACATCACACACTAAATCAGAATATGCGCATCGGTGAGTTACACAACATCACACTTAATCAGAACGTGTGCATCGGTGAGTTACACAACATCACACACTAAATCAGAACATGCGCATCGGTGATTTTCACAACATCACACTTAATCAGAACTTGCGCATCGATGAGTTTCACAACATCACACACTAAATCAGAACATGCGCATCGGTGAGTTACACAACATCACACACTAAATCAGAACATGCGCATCGGTGATTTTCACAACATCACACTTAATCAGAACATGCGCATCGATGAGTTTCACAACATCACACACTAAATCAGAACATGCGCATCGGTGAGTTACACAACATCACACACTTAATCAGAACATGCGCATCGGTGAGTTACACAACATCACACCCTAAATCAGAACAAGCGCATCGGTGAGTTACACAACATCACACCCTTAATCAGAACATGCGCATCGGTGAGTTACACAACATCACACCCTTAATCAGAACATGCGCATCGGTTAGTTACACAACATCACACCCTTAATCAGAACATGCGCATCGGTGAGTTACACAACATCACACCCTTAATCAGAACATGCGCATCGGTGAGTTACACAACATCACACCCTTAATCAGAACATGCACATCGGTTAGTTACTCAACATCACACCCTTAATCAGAACATGCACATCGGTGAGTTACACAATATCACACTTAATCAGAACTTGTGCATCAGTGAGTGAAATAACATCACAGAACACAAGCATTGATTGTAGTTTGATCTTCAGGTGGGGCTGTATATCCCTCGACATGCATCGATATGTGCACATCATTAAACTGTAGATGAACTGCACACACGCTGAAGACATTTTCACCGCAGCAGGTCTTGTGCAGGTCCAACAGATGAAATGGCTGCTGTGTGACTGCACAGGGAATGTGTGACTTGTCCTGACCCAGTGAAGCGATCTATGAGGAAGGCACTGTGGACTCTTTAAAGCTCTTGGTGCTGGGCAGAGAAGCGAATGAGTGTAGAGCAGTTCTGAATCTGTCGCAGATGAAGGCATTACTTTTAAAAGAGCATGAGTCTCCATTCTGGGTTTTGTGTTCATCTGGTTTGTGGCGGCAGATTTTTACACTCTGTGTGCCCGTCTCGTGCTACGGCGCATGGCCTCCATTCGCCCTGAGAGCGGAACAGCGCGGCGTGCAGTCACGGGGTGACCTGATTAGGATTTCCCTCGTTAGCTGGAGTCAGCCTGAATGAGTAAATGCCTCCCCCCTCGGATCATGCCCGTTAAGGCCCACCTCGTTTAACCTCATGGGCAATAAGCAGCTGCTTGCTACACATTAATCAGCTAATCCACTGGACTGGCAAGAATGGAGAACATTCACTCACACTCACACACACACGCACACGCACTCACACGCCAACACACTCACACACACACACAAGCGCACGCGCACACTCACACGCTCATACATACACACACACGCGCGCTCATACGTATACACACACACACACACACACACACACACACACACACACACTCACACGCAAACACACTCACACACACAAGCGCGCTCGCGCTCATACGTATACACACACGCGCGCGCTCACACGTATTCACTCACGCGCGCTCACACACACACACACACGCTCGCTCATACATACACACGCGCGCGCTCACACGTATTCACACGCGCACACACACACGCTCGCTCATACATATACACGCGCGCGCTCATAGGTGCGCACACACACACGCGCGCGCTCATACGTGCACACACACGCGCGCGCTCATACGTGCACACACACGCGCGCGCTCATACGTGCACACACACACACGCACGCGCTCATACGTGCACACACGCACACGCACGCGCTCATACGTGCACACACACACACGCACGCGCTCATACGTGCACACACGCGCGCGCTCATATGTATACACACACACACACATGCACACGCACTCATAAGAATGCACACGTAAACACACCCGGATGGGTGGGCACAAATATCTCAGACATGTAATTATGCACAAATGCATATGTTCACATTCACAGATGGGCAAAAACACACACATACAAAAGCATGCCCATGTGAACACACAAACGGGTGCTGAAGCAAAAGCACGTACTTACCCTGGGAAATGTTTTGTGTGTCCGTCACCAGGGAAAATCCAGGAAGTGATTCTGCTGGAGAGTCTGGAGAAGGAGGACGAGGTGCTGGTGTCGCTGGCCGGTCTCAAACAGGTAACGTCTCTGTTACACACCACAAACGGGTAACGTCTCTGTTACACACCACAAACGGGTAACGTCTCTGTTACACACCACAAACGGGTAACGTCTCTGTTACACACCACAAACGGGTAACGTCTCTGTTACGCACCACAAACGGGTAACGTCTCTGTTACGCACCACAAACGGGTAACGTCTCTGTTACGCACCACAAACGGGTAACGTCTCTGTTACGCACCACAAACGGGTAACCTCTCTGTTACGCACCACAGACGGGTAACGTCTCTGTTACGCACCACAAACGGGTAACCTCTCTGTTACGCACCACAAACGGGTAACCTCTCTGTTACGCACCACAAACGGGTAACGTCTCTGTTACGCACCACAAACGGGTAACGTCTCTGTTACGCACCACAAACGGGTAACCTCTCTGTTACGCACCACAAACGGGTAACCTCTCTGTTACGCACCACAAACGGGTAACGTCTCTGTTACGCACCACAAACGGGTAACGTCTCTGTTACGCACCACAAACGGGTAACCTCTCTGTTACGCACCACAAACGGGTAACGTCTCTGTTACGCACCACAAACGGGTAACGTCTCTGTTACGCACCACAAACGGGTAACGTCTCTGTTAAGCACCACAAACGGGTAACCTCTCTGTTAAGCACCACAAACGGGTAACCTCTCTGTTACGCACCACAAACGGGTAACCTCTCTGTTACGCACCACAAACGGGTAACGTCTCTGTTAAGCACCACAAACGGGTAACCTCTCTGTTACGCACCACAAACGGGTAACCTCTCTGTTACGCACCACAAACGGGTAACCTCTCTGTTAAGCACCACAAACGGGTAACCTCTCTGTTACGCACCACAAACGGGTAACCTCTCTGTTACGCACCACAAACGGGTAACGTCTCTGTTAAGCACCACAAACGGGTAACCTCTCTGTTACGCACCACAAACGGGTAACCTCTCTGTTACGCACCACAAACGGGTAACCTCTCTGTTACGCACCACAAACGGGTAACCTCTCTGTTACGCACCACAAACGGGTAACGTCTCTGTTACGCACCACAAACGGGTAACCTCTCTGTTACGCACCACAAACGGGTAACCTCTGTTACGCACCACAAACGGGTAACGTCTCTGTTACGCACCACAAACGGGTAACGTCTCTGTTACGCACCACAAACGGTTAACCTCTCTGTTACGCACCACAAATGGGTAACGTCTCTGTTACGCACTACAGACGGGTAACGTCTCTGTTACGCACCACAAACGGGTAACCTCTCTGTTACGCACCACAAACGGGTAACCTCTCTGTTACGCACCACAAACGGGTAACCTCTCTGTTACGCACTACAGACGGGTAACGTCTCTGTTACGCACCACAAACGGGTAACCTCTCTGTTACGCACCACAAACGGGTAACCTCTCTGTTACGCACCACAAACGGGTAACGTCTCTGTTACGCACCACAAACGGGTAACGTCTCTGTTACGCACCACAAATGGGTAACGTCTCTGTTACGCACCACAAACGGGTAACGTCTCTGTTACGCACCACAAACGGGTAACCTCTCTGTTACGCACCACAAACGGGTAACGTCTCTGTTTCGCACCGCAAACGGGTAACCTCTCTGTTACGCACCACAAACGGGTAACGTCTCTGTTAAGCACCACAAACGGGTAACCTCTCTGTTACGCACCACAAACGGGTAACCTCTCTGTTACACACTACAGACGGGTAACGTCTCTGTTACGCACCACAAACGGGTAACGTCTCTGTTATGCACCACAAACGGGTAACGCCGCTGTAACACACCTCAAACAGGTAACGGCTCGGTTACTCACCACAAACGGGTAACGTCTCTGTTACACGCCACAAACGGGTAACGTCTCTGTTACACGCCACAAACGGGTGACGTCTCTGTTACACTCCACAAACGGGTGACGTCTCTGTTAACACACCACAAACGGGTGACGTCTCTGTTAACACACCACAAACGGGTGACGTCTCTGTTAACACACCACAAACGGGTGACGTCTCTGTTACACGCTACATGTATTTTGGTGTATTTTGTAAGGTTGGAGCTTGGGGAGTAGGGTATAGTGTAAGGTTAGAGCTCAGGGGTGTGGTGTATTGTGTAAGGTTAGAGCACAGGGTGTGGTGTATAGTGTAAAGTTTGAGCACGGGGTGTGGTGTATAGTGTAAGGTTAGAGCTCAAGGTGTGGTGTGTAGTTTAAGATTGAGCACAGCGTGTGGTGTATTTGTGTAAGGTTAGAACTCGGGGGGTGTGGTATATCGTGTAAGGTAAGAGCACAGGGTGTAGTGTATAGTGTTAGGTTAGAGCTCGGGGTGTGATGTATAGTATGAGGTTAGAGCACAAGGTGTAGTGTATAGTGTTAGGTTAGAGCTAGGGGTGTGGTGTATAGTATAAGGTTAGAGCACAGGGTGTGGTGTATTGTGTAAAGTTATAGCACTGGGTGTAGTGTATAATCTATGGTTTGAGCACAGGGTGTGGTGTATTGTGTAAGGCTAGAGCATGGGCTGTGATGTATAGTGTAAGGTTAGAGCACAGGGTGTAGTGTATACTGTATGGTTAGAGCACAGGGTGTGGTGTATTGTGTAAGGTTAGAGTACAGGGTGTGGTTTATAATGTAAGCTTCAAGCACAGGTTGTGGTGTATTGTGTAAGGTAAGAGCATGGGGTGTGATATACAGTGTAAGGTTAGAGCCCAAGGTGTTGTGTATATTGTTAGGTTATAGCTTGAGGTGTGGTGTATAGTTTAAGATCGAGCACAGGGTGTAGTGTATACTGTATGGTTAGAACACAGGGTGTGGTGTATTGTGTAAGGTTAGAGCATGGTGTGTGATATACAGTGTAAGGCTAGAGCAGGAGGTGTAGTGTATATTGTTTGGTTAGAGCTTGAGCTGTGGTGTAAAGATTAAGGTTGAGCACAGGGTGTAGTGTATACTGTATGGTTAGAACACTGGGTGTGGTGTATTGTGTAAGGTTAGAGCATGGGGTGTGATATACAGTGTAAGGCTAGAGCACGAGGTGTAGTGTATATTGTTTGGTTAGAGCTTGAGCTGTGGTGTAAAGTTTAAGGTTGAGCACAGGGTGTAGTGTATAGTGTACGGTTAGAGCATGGGTTGTGATGTGTAGTGGAAGGTTTGAGCACAAGGAGTAGTGTATAGTGTTAGATTAGAGCTTGCGGTGTGGTGTATAGTGTAAGGTTTAGCACAGCATGTGGTGTATTTGTGTAAGGTTAGAGCACAGGGTGTGGTGTATAGTGTAAGGTTAGAGCTTGGGGGTGTGGTTTATTGTGTATGCTTGGAGCACAGGGTGTGGTGTATTGTGTAAGGTTAGAGCATGGGTTGTGATGTGTAGTGGAAGGTTTGAGCACAAGGAGTAGTGTATAGTGTTAGATTAGAGCTCGCGGTGTGGTGTATAGTGTAAGGTTGAGCACAGGGTGTAGTGCATTCTGTAAGATTAGAGCACAGGGTGTACTGTATAGTGTAAGGTTAGAGCACAGGGTGTGGTGTGTAGTGTAAGGTTAGAGCAAAGGGTGTGGTGTATTGTTTGAGGGTAGAGCTTTGGGTGTGGTGTGTAGTGTAAGGTTAGAGCTCGGGCTGTGGTGTATAATGTAAGGTTAGAGCTTGGGGTGTGGTGTATTATTTAAGAGTAGACCTCGGGGTGTGGTGTATTGTGTAAGGTTAGAGCACAGTGTGTAATGAATAGTGAAAGGTTAAAGCACAGGGTGTGATGTATTGTGTAAGGTTAGAGCACAGGGTGTAGTGTTTAGTGTAAGGTTAGAGCACACGGTTTAGTGTATAGTGTAAGGTTCGAGCACAGGGTGTGGTGTATTGTGTAAGGTTAGAGCACAGCGTGTGGTGTATTTTGTAAGTTTAGAGTACAGGGTTTGGTGTATTGTGTAAGGTTAGAGCACAGGGTGTGGTGTATTTTGTAAGGTTAGAGCACAGGGTGTGGTGTATTGTGTAAGGTTAGAGCAGGGGGTGTGTTTTATTTTGTAAGGTTAGAGCACAGGGTGTGGTGTATTGTGTAAGGTTAGACCTCGGGTTGTGGTGTATTGTGTAAGGTTAGAGCACAGGGTGTGGTGTATATTGTAAGGTTAGAGCTTAGGGTGTTGTTTATTGTGTAAGGTTAGAGCACAGGGTTTGCTGTATTGTGAAAGGTTAGAGCACAGGGTGTAGTGTTTAGTGTACAGTTAGAGCACACAGTGTAGTGTATAGTGTAAGGTTAGAGCACACGGTGTAGTGTATTGTGTAAGGTTCGAGCACAGGGTGGTGGTGTATTGTGTAAGGTTAGAGCACAGGGTGGTGGTGTATTGTGTAAGGTTAGAGCACAGGGTGTGTTGTATCCTGTAATGTTAGAGCACAGGGTGGGGTGTATTGTGTAAGGTTAGAGCACAGGGTGTGGTGTATTGTGTAAGGTTAGAGCACAGGGTGTGTTGTGTAAGGTTAGAGCACGGGGTGTGTTTTATTTTGTAAGGTTAGAGCACAGGATGTGGTGTATTGTGTAAGGTTAGACCTCGGGGTGTGGTGTATTGTGTAAGGTTAGAGCACAGGGTGTGCTGTATTGTGTAAGGTTAGAGCACAGGGTGTAGTGTTTAGTGTAAGGTTAGAGCACAGGGTGTGGTGTATTGGGTAAGGTTAGAGCGCAGGGTGTGCTGCATTGTGTAAGGTTAGAGCACAGGGTGTGGTGTATTGTGTAAGGTTAGAGCGCAGGGTGTGTTGTATTTTGTAAGGTTAGTGTACAGGGTGTGGTGTATTGTGTAAGGTTAGAGCACAGGGTTTGGTGTATTGTGTAAGGTTAGAGCACTGGGTGTGGTGTATTGTGTAAGGTTAGAGCACATGGTGTGGTGTATTGTGTAAGGTTAGAGCACAGGGTGTGTTTTATTTTGTAAGGTTAGAGCACAGGGTGTGGTGTATTGTGTAAGGTTAGAGCACATGGTGTGGTGTATTGTGTAAGGTTAGAGCACAGGCTTTGGTGTATTGTGTAAGGTTAGAGCACAGGGTGTGTTTTATTGTGTAAGGTTAGAGCACTGGGTGTGGTGTATTGTGTAAGGTTAGAGCACAGGCTTTGGTGTATTGTGTAAGGTTAGAGCACAGGGTGTGTTTTATTGTGTAAGGTTAGAGCACTGGGTGTGGTGTATTGTGTAAGGTTAGAGCACATGGTGTGGTGTATTGTGTAAGGTTAGAGCACAGGGTGTGTTTTATTTTGTAAGGTTAGAGCACAGGGTGTGGTGTATTGTGTAAGGTTAGAGCACAGGGTGTGGTGTATTGTGTAAGGTTAGACCTCGGGGTGTGGTGTATAATGTAATATGTAAGATGCACTGGTTGTCGGCAGTTCCCCTTTTCTCCCCAGATTAAGGACATCTTGAAGGGCTCACTGCGGTTCAACCAGAGTCAGCTGGAGGCAGAGGAGAATGAGGAGATCACCATCGCAGACGACCACTACTGCTCCACGGGACAGCAGGAGGATGACCACAACGGGGACTGCGAGGAGGTCGAGAAAAAGCAACCACAACCTGCGCCTGGCCAGCAGGTAACACACTCTGTGTGGTATTGTGGGTCATTTTAACTTGTCTGTATTGTTTTTGTATTGCAGGCACATTTGCAGAATGTTTTTGTGCCGTGTGCATGTTTAGCAGGGCATATTCTGTTGAATAGGTGTATATTGTGTAGTTTTTGGCATATAGTGTATAGTTTGTGGCATGTAATGTGTGAGAGAAAATTAATGTGTTAATTTTCTCCTTTCCCCTCCTTAGTTCTGGTTTTTGGGTATACATTGTGATTAGTCTGTTGTATACTGGTCATAGTGCATGTGTAGTAGATGGAGTACATAATTAGTATATTGGGTGTGGTGCGCATGGTCTATCTGTAGTGTAGAGTTTTATTTCTGATGTTTATTGTATTTTGTACATTTTATGGGATTTCTTAAAGTTTAGTGTAAACTTGCAGGTTTCTTGTTAATAGCCGGTAACCGTTTTTTTTTATCCAGCTGTGAAACGCAAAGTTGCTTTGGTAAATATCAATAAATAAGAAGGGGAAACGTTAAAAATAAAAATATATACTTTTTTCAAAATGCACATGGACTATATTGGCAATGCAAAAGCAAAATATCCTGTTTTAATGTCCCTCTGGAGCTGTCGTCACATTTCTCTGTCGAAAACTTGAACTTAAGGTTCAAATTCTCCGCCTCGCGCTCGTGATCGCCCGCACACACACACGTGCACTCGAGTTCCTCGCGCAGTATATGCAGTGCAGCGCAGCTAATAACTTGCTGATGGTCTTTGTTTCTATTCACGTTACAGCATTCAAACCTCAAACTGCAAAGTCGCATAAACTCGATACAAACTCAGTACGTAGCATAGTACAGCGACAAACAAAGTAGAGCGTCTCATCAATATTGTTCTCCAGCATCCTGTCCTTTATAACTACAGGCAGGATGATCACTTGAAAAACGAGTTGAAAGACCAGCTCCGGGCATCAAAAAATAAAAACGCTCGGTGGCTACGGAGATGACTGTCTGTCACGCAAAAGTAGTGGTTATCTAAGGTTATCGTTCAGATGCATACAAAAAATGTCATTTTCGCTGCTGCTGCTCTCACAGTCCAATTTGATTAAATATCCCGCGTATTTGTTTGTCTGTTGTGTGAAATTGGAACGCAACATCGCAGAATTTCGCACAGAGTCCGATGTGTATGGTTTCATATCATAGCATAACATGAATGGCAAGAACAGGCCTTTCAGCCCAACTAAGCTCGCCAGGTTCTTTATACTATTGTGAATATATCCCTTCAGATACTAAATGACTCAATGGTATCTAGCTTTTGGTCAAGCCTGCTCTTGAAAACCCCCAAGGTCTCTGCCTCAACAATATGGTCAGGCAAGCTATTCCACATTGAAATTACTCTTTGGGTGAAGAAATATTTCCGAATATCAGTGCTAAATTTACCTTTGGTCAGCTTCCTTTTGTGACCCCGAAAAAAAAAAAAAGAGTAAAGCCCCGGTTCCCTTTAACTAAAACGGACCGAATAAACTAGTCGTTTACTATGTGAGCGAAATAAACACAGTATCTCCCCCAGCAAGCTGTCCTAAGCACTCGAACAGGCAGTTAAACTTTAATCAGCTGACCAAGGCACAGCAACCGGAGGAAAATGCAAAGATATGGTATTTACAATGTGTTTAATCAGAAGAGACCCTTCGTGATAATAAAATGCGAGAAAGACAAAAACCCCAGTTCGCGTTAATATTCAACTTGGCAATGCGTTTATGCAGCAATGCAGTCAGGATAGAGAACGAAGGGGACTAAAAACCCCGGTGAACGTCAATATTTATTGGCTAGAAGACTGTATGAAAGGCAGCAACCAAGTATGAACCAAGCCCCCAAAAAACCCCGTCGCTTTTATTTGACCAGATTAGCGACTTAATTTGGCTGTTTGCTCACCGAGATGTTCATCTCTATTATTTTTTGATTCTTAACACACAAATTATTTTAAGAAAACCCCATTAACACAAAGGTAAATTCTCAGCTTCAATCGAAAGTTACGAATGTAACTACGGATCTATGAATCCCGAATGACCGCCAGAGGGCGGTGCTTAAAGCACTGAATATTCCCCTTCGCCCATGCGTAGTTCGAGTATGTATACCAACAACGTCACCTGTGACCTGCAGGTGACCCGAAGAAGATTATATCTTCCGGTGTCACCTGAGGATCGTTTCTTACAGAATCTTCTCGCGAGCACACGAGGATTCTGAGTGACAGAGAGCTCTGGCGGTCATTCGGGATTCATAGAACCGTAGTTACATTCGTAACTTTCGTTCTATTTCATCCCTGCTGACCGCCAGAGGGCGGTGCTTAAAGCACTGAATGACTTATACCAACAAGGTCACGAAGAATCTGAATCACGGACCTTCAGTGTGCAAAAAGTCAGAAGACCCCGGCCGCAGAACCACGGCTAAGGGGTGGGGTGTGGCCACGTTCACCCTGTAGAACCTGGAGAACGTGTCCGGTGACGACCATGAAGCTGCGGCACAAATGTCCTCCAAGGACACTCCCCTCAGGGCAGCCCATGAAGTAGCAACACTCCTGGTAGAGTGGCACCTCACGCCTGGTGGAAGGGGACGGTTACTCGCCCGACAGGCATGGGTGATGACATTAATAAACCAGTGGGACAAACGCTGCTTGGAGATGGCGCAACCCCTGTTAGGGCCACCGTAGCATAGAAAAAGTTGTTCAGACCTTCGAATGCATACAGTAGCTGCAGTGTAGGCCTTCAGAGCCCGCACTGGACATAACAGTTCAGGCTCATCCCCACTCTCCCTTGGAGAAGGGTCAAACCGAGCCAGCCGAATAGGCTGGTTGCGGTGAGCGCGAGCCAACACTTTAGGGAGAAACGCTGTGTTCGGCCACAGAGTGACCCCTGAGCCATCCGAGTTCCACCTCAAACACGAGTCACTGACAGACAGGGCATGCAGCTCGCTGACACGCTTTGCAGAGCAAATGGCCAGAAGGAACGCAGTCTTACAAGACACCCACTTCAGCTCCGCTTGTGTCAAGGGCTCAAAAGGGGGCCGGCTTAGTGCATCCAGTACCAGGGGAAGATCCCATGCTGGAGCTCTTGGGGCACTCAGAGGATGTAATCTCTGAGCCCCCTTCAAGAAGAGGGACACCAAACTATGGCAACCCACAGTGCCATCGTCAATCCTCACATGACCACAAGATATTGCCGCTACGTACACTTTGAATGTCGAATGAGATCGACCTTCATCCAGAAGAGACTGAAGAAAGTCAAGGATAGTTGGCACAGAGCAGCGCACAGGCTCCTCATCCCGACTCGTACACCAGTCGGAAAACAGTTTCCACCTATTCTCATATTGAAGACGAGTGGACGGCGCTCTTGCATTCATTATGGTATGTTTGACAGGGTCCGCACAGGAGCTCAACAGCGACTCGGGCCCTCCAGCAGCCAAACACACAGTTGGATTGGGGTGCCAGATCCGCCCCGCCAGCTGGGACAGGAGATCCCTCCTGTCGGGAAGGCGCCACGGTACACCGCGACAGAGTCCGTGCAGCAGTGGGAACCAGCTCCTCCCTGGCCAGAAGGGAGCCACAAGTAGGACACTGTGACCCCCCCTGAAGGACCCTCTGAAGTACCGACCGAATCAGAGGAAGCGGGGGAAAAGCATACAGGAGGCCGTCCGACCAAGGAGGGGCCAATGCATCCTGGCCCAAGGGACTGGTTGTCTCGGCCAAGGAGAACCACAGAGGACAGTGGGTGGAGACTTCTGAAGCGAAGAGGTCCACGTCCGCTCTGCCGAAGAGGCTCCAAATAGTGCTGATCACTTCCGGGTGGAGGCGCCACTCTCCTGACGGAGGTTTTTGACGGGAGAGGGAGTCTGCCAGGCTGTTCCTCTCTCCCGGTAGATACATTGCCCGAAGGCTGATCAGACGGGGGGCCGCCCACGTGAGGAGCTCTTCTGTCACTCGCAGCAATCGCGCAGACTTGGTCCCGCCCTGATGATTTATATGATATACAGTTGATGTGTTGTCTGACCTTACGAGGACATGCTTGCCCCTCAGGTGTGGCAGGAAGTGCCTGAGTGCCAGGTGACCCGCCCGCAGCTCCAGCACATTGATGTGTGCCTCCCGGTCTTCCACCGACCACCGCCCATGGGCCATCCTGCTCTGCCATACTGCACCCCATCCAGAGGGGCAGGCATCTGTGGTGACAGTCTCCCTGTGAGACGGAACAGAGCCCATGGGGACACCCCTGAGCATGTAGGCCCCGTCCCTCCACGGGGCTAAGGCAAGGAGACACTGTTGTGACACCCTGAGCTTCCTGTGCCTGTGCCGCTTGGCATCCAAGTGGAAGCTGTTCAGCCACCTCTGCAGGGGGCGTAGTGTCAGCAAGCCCAGCGGAACCACAGCTGAAATGGACGTTAGTTTGCCCGCGAGGCGAAGAAATGTAAGAAAGGTCAGCCAACGGCCCTCTTGGAACAGGGCAAGAAGGTGAAGGATGTCGCCCACACGGTGGGGGGACGGTCTGGCTATCATGGCTACACTGTCCAATGCAATCCCAATGAAAGTTGTAGCCTGAGATGGCACCAAGCAACTCTTTCCCATATTCACCTTGAGTCCGAGGCAGGCCACGTGGGACAGGAGGCGTGCTGTATCTCTGGACACCTGGGCACGGGATGGTGCACAGATCAGCCAGTCGTCCAGGTATGGGAGAATTTTCAAGCCTTGGGACTGTAGAGGCGCCAGGGCTGCGGCAACACACCTCGTGAAGACCCTTGGAGAGAGGGAGAGCCCAAAGGGTAGCACCCTGAACTGCCAGTGGCGGTCTCGGTAGGCAAAACGGAGAAACCGCCGAAGTTTTTGAGTGATGGGGACGTGGAAGTAAGCGTCCTTGAGGTCGATGGACGTAAACCATTCCCCCTGTGCCACAGTTCGCAGGACATCTGCTGTGGTCAACATGTGGAAAGGGATGACCTTCATAAATTTGTTCAGCCCTCTGAGGTCCAAGATTGGGCGAAATCCGCCAGTCTGTTTCGTCACGAGGAAGTATGTTGAATAGTACCCCCGGGGACGTGACAGAGGGTCCACAGGCTCGATGGCGCCTTTGGCCAGGAGGGTGGATAACTCCTGGTCCAACACGAGAGCCTTTGCCGGGTCGCTGATGGAGGTCATTTTGACCCGGCCAGATGTGAGGGGCCGGCGGCGGAATTGAAGCTTGTACCCGTGGGTTAAGGTGACAACTACCCACGGGTCTGAAGTGTGAGCAGCCCACTGTTGGAGCTGCTGATGTGAAAAATATCCGACCGCCGGCCCCATGGCCTCAATGTCTGCCCCCCCGGCCCCTAGGGGCCCTAAAGGGGGGGTGGACAGGCTCTGGAGCCCGAGGTTGTCTGGATGGCAGGCGGGCAGGGCCTCGAAAGTCCCGGGCTGGTCTCCGCATGGGCCGCTGGACAACATGACGGCCAGTGGAGTGGGTCAGCCGTGGTAAGTGGGTGTGAAAGGCAGCCGAGGAACCCCTCGCTCTGCTGGCAGGAGGCCTATCGAGAAGAGGCATCCGCCCAAGGCTCGCAAGCTGCCGCCTGGTTTGCCCTGCCTGGATGGTCCGTTCCAGTGCTTCCTGGGCTGCAGGACCAAATATTTCCCCCGGCTCCACAGGGAGACTGCGAAGGAGTCTCCTGGATGCCTCTGTCAAGTTTGACTGAGATAGCCAAACCTGGCGACGAGCCTGAACCAGGATGGACATCATCCGTCCAAGTTCCCTGGACAGAAGGCCGAATGCCTCCAGTGAGGCATCACAAAAAGTGACAGAATCAGCAGCCGTGTTGCCCTCCTGCAGCGAAGCTGAGAGCGCCAACATGAGATGTGACAAAGAGTTCCCCATGCGGCCAGCACGTGCTCCAGCATCATAAGCCCTTGTGAGAAGGTCATCAGTGATTCGACACTGGGGTCGAGGGCACCTAGCACCCCTTTGCAGAGCTTCATCTGGGGACACGATAAGAGAAGCGATGGCAGGCTCAACGGCCGGCATGGAATCCAGGCCAACTTTTGCTGCATCGTGCATGGCTGCTAGGATCCGCCCATCTGCAGAGAGGCGGGAGCAGGCCTTAGTGTCCCTCCAATAGGCTTGCAACTCCTTCAGATAGTCCTTAGAATGGGGAATAGCAATGGCAGTGGGGGCTGGCCTGCGCCTGAAGAATGTACTAGCAGGTTCAGCTTCTGCCTGCTGTGGCACATCCATGTGCAGTCGATCTAAAGCCATGCGCATGATTGCCCGCATGGAGCCATCCCTCAATTCAGCCACTGAACTCTGAGCCGAGGAGTGGGAGCCCCGCTCAGATGCCTGGGAACCCCCATTTTCCGAATCTCCCCCATAACCGTGGAAGTAGGTAGCCGAAGCTGCCAGGGAAAACGTATCCTCCTCAGGTACCAGCACTGGCATTGGAGGAGAGGGTGTCACATCACCTTGCAATGGGGCATCTGGCTGGTGGTCTCTGAGCATGGACCTGACCTGGGCCAGCTCAGCAGACAGCTGATCGACTTTAGATGAGAGCCTGCTTTCTTTTGTTTCTTTTTGAGCAGACTTCACCTTCTTCCTGGAGGGTGCGACTGCTGTAGACGCAGCCTGCCGCTTAGAGCGTCTCTGACAGGCCGGGGGAGACTGGCCTGATGGGGGGAGGTCACCTTCATCCCCCTGATGTTCCACCTGCGCCAGTCTGGCAGCCCTCACCGCCCGTGGCAAGTAACTGCAGTTCATGCAGGGGTTGTCTGACAGTGCCTCCCGCAGGTGCTCAGGACAAAGGCATGCGGGGCATAGGTCATGGCCGTCCTCTGGCTGTAGAGGAGCCTCACATGACGTACAGAAATGGGAGTCCTCCATTGTGGTGGCGCTGGAGGCTTACAAGCTCAGACGCTCCCGCTAGTATGCTACAGGGCCTTGCACTGGAGGGAGGGAGCGCGTACGCTGCCTATACCGGGTAAGGAACCCAGCTGGTATTTATTGAATACTCCTCGGATAACCTGAGCGCGAACGCTATGGATAAACCGAGTATGGACACCTTAAGCTGGAGGGAGGGAGCGCGTACGCTGCCTATACCAGCAGGATCTCAGTAACAAACCCAAATCGGGGCACAGCACGAAGCAAAAAACAAACCATATGCTGGGGGGAAGCAGCGCGCACGCTGCCTGTACCAACAGAGGTTAAAGCAAACTCACCTGCAGGTGTAGCTATGCAAGCGTTACCGCTAGTAATTATTCACACTGGACACCGAGAAACGCTCACGCAACCCGCGAGCCAGCAAACAAAGTCAGCTCGACCGACTGAATTAAACGTCGGGACACAGCACGAACACAAAAACAAACCATATGCTGGGGGGAGGCAGCGCGCACGCAGCCTATACCAACAGAGGTTAACGCAACTCGCCTGCAGGTGTAGCTATGCAAGCGTTGCCGCTAATAATTATCCACGCTAGACACCGGGAAACGCTAACGCAACCCGCGAGCCAGCAAACAAAGTCAGCTCGACCGACTGAATTAAACGTCGGGACACAGCACGAACACAAAAACAAACCATATGCTGGGGGGAGGCAGCAGGCACGCAGCCTATACCAACAGAGGTTAACGCAACTCACCTGCAGGTGTAGCTATGCAAGCGTTGCCGCTAATAATTATCCACGCTGGACACCGGGAAACGCTAACGCAACCCGCGAGCCAGCAAACAAAGTCAGCTCGACCGACTGAATTAAACGTCGGGCTAAGGATGCGCGAACGCAGCCGTCACCGACAAGTAATTAACAAACGCAGCAAAGTAACGTAAAGTCTCTCTCAACCAGAGAAAGATCGCCGTCGCAGTTCCTGGAGGGCGAACAATCGCTGCTCCGACCGACAATGGTCGCGGAACTACTAGCAACGGAGTTTAGTAGTGAAGCAGTAGACTCAATGCTTTTCAAGCAAGCAAACTACGCGCGAGAAGAAAATAAGAAACGATCCTCAGGTGACACCGGAAGATATAATCTTCTTCGGGTCACCTGCAGGTCACAGGTGACGTTGTTGATATACATACTCGAACTACGCATGCGCGAAGGGGAATATTCAGTGCTTTAAGCACCGCCCTCTGGCGGTCAGCAGGGATGAAATAGAACCCACACGACTTCCTCTCTTCCTCTCTCAACTCTAGCAGAGTGACCACCAACAAACAGCGCTACAGCACAGCCAAGAGGTCAGAGGATGTTTCACGAGGAATTTTCGTGCAGCAAATATTCTGCAAATCCATTCCGCTTAAGTCCATCAGTGTATTTTTAACTATCGGGAGTTGCTACAGAGTGAGTGTGCTTACTGCGGTTGCTTTGAGTGTACGAAGAGGATGGCTGGCCCACAGCAACAGCAGCTGAAGTTGACGGAGTTATTTTAACCGCAAGTCAGTCGAAGGTAGCGCATTTTTGTTTTAGTTGGTATACAATGCGGATGTGCTTGGCCATGGAGGTTGTGTTCCCCCTTTTCAGTAAATTATATTGCAACATAAATTGTATTTTGCTTCCTCCTTATCTTTTCTTTGGTAAAAATGTAGCCAAACTTTAGACCTCTTCGCACGATCCGCCATCCTTGCAAGCAAGTGGCCCAGGTGGCGGCACGGTGGCACAGTGGTTAGCACTGCTGCCTCACAGCAAGAAGGTTGTGGCAACCTGTGGCAATGCCTGTTGGCTGGCATTTCAGTTTTTTTCCCCAAAAAACTTTGTTACAAAGTTTTTTTTTGACAACTGGCGTATGTTTGTGCACCAGTGACTGCATTTAAATGACTCGACTCCACTCGAGACATGACATTACGTCAATGGACCCACGAGACTCGATAGCAGTATCGATAAGCTGAAATGTTATTGATTTTTGGTTTTTGAAAAATACCGAACCGGGTCCGTACTGGAACCGGGTTTCGATCCCCATCCCTAGCTTTTATCAACAATGATTGTCAGATTGCGCCTGTATGTACTGTACCCTGCCTGTAAGAGTCTCTGATCCTACAGCACAATCTGACATCATTGTTGATGAAGAGGGGCGATTCCACGGAACAGAATTACGATCAAGAGTCATTTTCATGTCATTTTTACCTGCCATCAGTTACTCTAATGCAGTAGCTACTTGCCGGTGCTTTTATCAGTTCCGCTGCATGCCTACTGAGCTGTATAACACAAAATTTGGGGTAATCTATTTTGTGGAAGGCTAAACGAAGGTGAAAGTGTCGGTAATGTGATTATTTTTGCCTTAACTTTGACAGGCATTTCTCTGAAATCTGACAATAATAGGCAGTAAGTTTAAGCTTAAGTTGGTGGCCTAGGATGTCGACCAGGCCATGGTAAGTTTATATTGACTGGTATATTCACAGATATTTTGCAGGATGCCATTTATGAGAAAGAGACAGCGGTAACGGAATTACAAAATGGTAACGGAATTACATTTTCTGATAATCTACTAAATTTATTATACTCAAAACAACAAAGCAAAATTACTATCCTAAATGATGTTTATGTTGCTGACCTCATTGAAAAATGACAAATTTCACAATGACCCACTGGACTTGTGTGTTTCAATTTCCTGCAATGACTTACAGTCTCAAATACTTTGGCTACCGATGAATGGAAATGCAGTAAATACCAGGAAATGGCTAAATATCTTTTAGGAGTTGTCAGCTTTGGAAAACTAACCTTTGATCCTTGTCTTGGGGCTAAAAAAAATGACAAAATTCAAATCTAAAATTTGAGGAGACCTTCAAAGATATTTCTAAATGGTTTTCAGTGTGTCATTTAGTAATGAGTCATCGACATGAAAACCTATATATTTCTTATATAAAACATGTGGAATTACCCAGAAGCTGCTGAAAGCTGAGGACACTCATGTGGTGCAGAAACAATCTTAGCGACAACATTTTAGAATTGATACTGCATAGATAGTTGGTCAAACCATGGTTTTCACATTTGTTGTTTTGAAAAATTGTTCATATTGTATATATAAAATTGTTAATGATTTATTTCAAGAATTTGTAAAATAATTATAATTTGCTCTTTTCCCACCATTAAGATGGTAATAATTGATTTGAATTGCATGTTATTCACTCAGATGGGCTGATCTCACCATTTATCAGTTCTTGTAAAACATGTAGCTGTGGGGGGTCCACATAAAATAAGTCTGTTAATTTTCTTTTTTTTCCCTACTTTTTTACCTCATTAAGATAGTTGTATATGCATTACAGGCTGTGTAGTTTGGCTTATTTTACCATATTACTTTTTGAAAAATGTGTAGCTCCTAGGGGCGCTGCCCCCAGACCCTGGCGTCTTGGAACAGCATATAGCAATTTAATTTCCTGCTGTCAGAAAAATTAACAAGAACCCTGAAATTGTGTAAAGGGTATTTTATGTTGTGCATTGTATATGGTTATTCTTTTGTATTGTGTCAAATTACTTCTTTCGACTCTTGTTGTACACCATTTGTACAGTAAATGTACTGCACACTTATACAGTGTATACCCGAGTGTTTAGAGTGTAGTGTACATTATCTAGCATGTACATATATTGTTTTCTGTATTCTGCACTTCGTATTGAGTATGGTTTATATTGCATATATATTTTGTTGTTGGGTTTTGTGCGTAGAGCCTGAAGTGTGTGATGCATATTATGTTCAGGTTGTGTTTATTACATCATGTAAGTTGTTTGCTGTGTAAAACAGGTATCATTGGCACAGTGCTTGTTTGTGGTGCACACTGTATTGCACATGGAATTAATTAGTGCGTAGTGTTTGTTGTGTATGTGTATAGCATGCTGTGCCTTGTGTATGTTGTGTATGGTGCATACTGTTTGTACCATTTATGGTGGATAGTGTCTTTGGTTTGAGTTTTGCCTGTGTAGTATTTGTCGTGCATGGTGCACCCTGTACTGTGCACAGTACATATTGGCATGTTCTATAATGTCTAATGTATGTTATTGAACTGTATTATACAGTACTTGATTTTTATTATTATTATTATTGTACGCCAGTCTTAAGACGGGACGTATTATGTCATCACCCCCGTCCATCCGTCTGTTGTCTGTTAGCAATTTCTTGTCCGGGGCATAACTCCTGAGCCGCTTGAGCTACATTCGTGATACTTCACATACACGTGCACCATCACTAGGCGCTGTGTCGCGTACCATGATTTCGTTCACCCGGTCAAGGTCACTGGCAAAGGTCAAAGGTCACAGGTCACATGGGACCCAGATGGGGCTTGTCCGGAGCATAACTTCTCAACCGCTTCAGATACATCCATGATGTTTCACACACACGTGTACCATCACTGAGCGGAGTGTCGCGTACCATGTTTACGGCCCTCCCTCCAAGGTCAAGGACAAAGGTTGAAGGTCACATGGGGCTGTTGTCTGTTGGATATTGGTATCATGTTGTCTGTCAACTTCCTGATCCATGTTCATGACGGGCGTTTTATGCACCGTTGGCGGTGCTCTTCTTGTTATAGGATTGTGTTAATTGTGTATCTATATTTTTTTTGTGTGCAGTGCATTGGATGCAGCATCTGACGTCTAGTGTATATTATATGTGTAGTTTATCATATATAAATATACAGAGATCAGCCGCGAGATTAAAAGCACCTGACTTATATAGTGAAGGTCCCCCTAGCGCTGCCAAAACGGCTCCATATAACTGACGTCGCTTGAATTCCCAAACCCAGGGTTTTAAGTTGAGTATTTCTCAGAGCATCACACTCCCTGCATTAGCTTGTCTTGTCCTACAATGCATCCTGAGGCCGTCTCCTCCTCAGGTGAATGACGCACACACAACCAGCAGAGACACATGGGTGACCTTCTTCAACTGCTCCAAGGCCCAGTTCTGAAGCCCAGGGGCCCAGTGGGGGGCTTTTAGAGGTGTATCTGGATTAGAGTGGACACTTTGATTGGTCTGAAAGCTAAAAAGGACAATAAACTGCAGGGAAGGGTGCACTGAGTGTTGTGACACATCCCTTATGTAAATATTATAGAAATTCCCAGCGACTTGTATCACAGTCGCCCTTCTGTCGGTTTGGACCAGATGGGAAAGGTTTCATAGCCCTTGTACATCGATAAGTCTCGGGCGCCCAAAAAACCATCTCGCCAGTTCATGATTTGTCCCTTCTTGGACCACTGTCAGTAGGTACTGACATCTGCCGACGGGAAGTACCCCAGAAGTCCTGCCACTGCAGAGATGCTCACTCCGTCAGGCCATAACGGTTTGGCCCTTGTCGAAGTCGCTCGGTTCTCATCTCTCCCACATCATAAACATTGAATACGAGAACCGACTGCTCACTTACCATCTGAGGTCAATTCTGTTGACTTGGACATGTGCTGCCGTTATGAAATCATGAACATTATTCGCTGCATCTGTGAGTGGTTTTAAAGTTTTGGCCCATAGTATCTAGTGTTTGTATAGTGCATGGTGCGTATTGGAAGCGTTGTGTTTGTGATGTACACTGCCCGGCCAAAAAAAAAGTCGTACACTGAAATATTTAGTTGGAACCCCTGTAGCTTTGATTGCAGTGCATATTCTTCTTGTCATTGTTTTAACATCTATATGCAATGCCAGAACATTTATTTTAGATCAGAAATGCCATAATTTTTGGCCGAGATCTTGTCTTCTCAACATAATGGTTGAAGCACTCGGGGGTCTTTCTTGAGCACATCCCAATTACTTTTAATGTGTTTAAGGTCAGGATTTTGTGGTGGCAAATTTGTTTGTGAAAATGATTCCTCATACTTGTTTTTGTCATTCATGGTTTTCTTTGCTAAATATAGGCCAATAATTTGCCCGTTCTGAAATATTGCAACATCTTTTCCACCATCAGGGGATGTGTCTTCCAACATGATTTTTTAAGAAATGAGTAGCGACGCGCTTCATCAGTCAGGGTAAAATGATTATTGCCAGCTGAAACATATTAATAACCACAGTAATGATCCAATTATAGAATTTGTTCGTTAATTTCCAAATGGTGACTTTTTTTTTGGCCGAGCAGTGTAGTTAATCAGCTTGTGTGCAGTACATACTGGTGTATTCAGTCTCATGCAGTGTAATGTGCGTAGTCTACACTGGTGTACTACACCACTGTGCTAAAGTCTTAGGCACCCTGCAGTTTTTTTTAATTTAAATCTGGCTTTAGATGTTTACTTTTTTGTTTTCCACATTTGTGCTGCTGAAGATGAAAAAATATATGTCGTTCCAAATGCTAATTTAAAAAATAGTAGCCAAGGAGGTATATGTTTTTGCTGGCGTTGGTTGTCGAAATCGACAACCATGTCAATTCGTTCCGTTAGCCGTCTGTCTGTCTGTTTGTCTGTCTGTTAGCTGGATATCTCAAAAACGGTGGCATAGATTTTAACCAAACTTTGCAGGATGTTAGAGTAGCACGAGAGGAACAAGCGAGTCAATTTTGGCATATCTGGGCAAAAGTTCAAATCCAGCTATACTGGCAGAGATTTGAAGTCTTTCCAATGGGCCGGATTTCCAATTGGTGTGCTTTTGAGTTTTGCTGCCACCTGGTGGTGGAATGCAATAATACCCTACATCAGCAAACGAAAATAACTAATGCACAGAGTTGCCTTAGCGTGGCGGAGGTGCTGCGCTCTCCGAGTGCTCTTGTTAATAAATGTTTTTATTTTGTTAAAAATGGTTGATACAGATAAGAGTCCCAGCAGAGCACTGATGTTAGCAGCATCATGGCTGTGTGCAGTTACTTGTAGGGATAGATGCAAAGGAGACAGTCTGTCTGCAGAACTGTGGTGAGCTTTCTACTCTGCTTGGAGCAAGCAAAACAGCCAATCGTCTTATTGAACTGTAGCACAACAGGACAGTACCCCTGATTTTTAGGCAAAAGGATAATTTCACCAAATATTGGTTTGGTTTAACTCCTTAACAGTTTACAGCTCTATGAAGTACATTTCTGTTTTTAGATACTTTCAAAATCATTATTCCTGCAACCATATTGCCTGACAAAATGGCTTTAAATGTGCTGAAGACTTTTGCACAGTAATGTATATTATATACATACAGCGCCCTCCATAATTATCGGCACCCCTGGTTAAGATGTGTTCTTTAGCTTCTAATAATTTCAGTTTTTTTCTAAATAATATAGGACCACAATGAAAAAAGAGGAAAATCCAACCTTTAATTCAAGTGCATTTATTCAGTGGGGAAAAAAATCCCACATTAAGAAATAATTCTTTTATATCAAATCATGTGTGCCACAATTATTAGCACCCCTGATGGTAATACTTTGTACAAACCCCTTTTACCTACAAAACAGCTCCTAATCTTCTCCTATAATGTTTCACAAGATGGGAGAATACAGAAAGAGGGATCTTCAACCATTCCTCTTTGCACAATCTCTCTAAATCATCCAGCGACCTGGGTCCTCTCCTCTGCACTCTCCTCTTCAGCTCACTCCACAGGTTTTCAATGGGGTTGAGGTCTGGGGACTGAGACGGCCATGGGAGGAGCTTGATTCTGTGTCTGGTGAACCATTTCTGTGTAGATTTGGCCACATGTTTAGGGTCATTATCTTGCTGAAAGACCCAGTGACAACCCATCTTCAGCTTTCGGGCAGAGGACACCAGATTTTGATTTAAAATGTCCTGGTATTTCAAAGCGTCCATGATGCCATGCACCCTAACAAGGTTCCCAGGGCCTCTGGAAGAGGAACAGGCCCACAGCATCACCGATCCTCTCCCGTACTTCACAGTGGGCATGAGGTGCTTTTCTGCACGCTCATCTTTTGTGTTCCGCCAGACCCACTTACAGTGTTTGTTGCTAAAAAGCTCTACCTTGGTCTCATCTGACCAAAGCACACGGTCCCATTTGAAGTCCCAGTACAGCTTAGCGGCGAACTCCAGACGTTTGCGTTTATGATTGTGAGTGAGAAAAGGTTTTTTCCGTGCATGCCGCCCAAACAGCTTGTTTGCATGTAGATAGCGCCTGATGGTTGTTTTGGAGACTTTGTGACCCCAAGATGCTCCCATTTATTGCAATTTTTTAACAGTGAGCTTTGGAGAACTTTTTATTTCTCTTACCATCCTCCTCACTGTGCGTGGTGGCAAAATAACCTTGCGTCCTCGTCCATGCTTGTTTACCACTGTTCCAGTTGTTTTAAACTTCTTAATGATTCCTCTGACAGTAGATATGGGCAGGTGCAGGCGAGTGGCTATTTTCTTGTAGCCATTGCCTGACTTGTGAAGGTCAACACACATCTGCCGTACTTGAATGGTGTGTTCCTTTGTCTTTCCCATGTTGAAGCGTGGATAAGAGAAACGGGCCTCTCTGTCACGTCATATTTATGCCCCAGGGAAACAGGTAGTGATGAATTACTAATTTAATGTTCCTAAATACTCTGATCAACTTTGTAAATTACTGTAGAAATGACAGAAATACTTCAATTACATTTATTTACTAGGAATTGTTAGGGGTGCCAATAATTGTGGAACAAGTGATTTTATGAAAAACAATTATTTGTTAGTCAGGGATTTTGTTTTCCCTTAAAAATTACTTGAGCTGAAGGTAACATTTTTCTACTATTTTCAGTGTGAGAGTATGCTTCTGCAATAAAAATTGAATTTATTTTAAGGCCTTTAACACACCTTAATCAGCAGTGCCAATAATTATGGAGGGTGCAGTATATGAATCATGGAGTTACAAAAGCGCCCAGCTCCATGATTTTGAGAAATACAGGTTATCTGCATGTCTTGTATATTGGGTTAAAACCTATGAAAATGAATTGAAGAAAGGCCCAACTCCAGTGCGTAAAGCTGTTAACTGAGGTGAGTTCTTTAGCTTTGAGTTGAAGAACGGCCCAAGTCCAGGAGTTGGGCCCATCTTCAACAAATTTCACTGGTGGCCGCTAGATGGCAGCACCAGTTCAAACAAGGAAGCGCCCACCGAACAACACGTGTCCGATTCTGAGGTGAACAACCCGTGAAAAAGCACCCACTGGCAGAGTTTTGGAAGTAAAGCAGACCTTCTGTCATACCCTATGCAGAAGCAATGTTGTAGTTTGAAATAAAGTTCAAATTTCATTGGAGAAATCATTATAGTCCTTTCATTTTGTCCATTTAATTACACAAGGGCCCAACTCCACCATGTTTCAAGTGCTACCATTATTTTATGTGACAGGCAGCATACTTCATGTTCAGTCTAAATAAACCTCTGTTTGGCCTTAACACGTTACACTTGGCTGTTTTGAAATTTCCTTTTTTAGCATTTACAGCAAACAGAAAAAATGCTCCCCTGAAAAAAATACCTTGGTGGAGTTGGGCCCTTTTGTAACTCCATGATTCATATGGTGTTTACATTGTTTTGGATATTGTGTGTACAGTATTCAGTGTATGGTGGGTACAGTGTGTTGTGTATATGTGTGTGTGTGTGTGTGTGTGTGTGTGCGTAGTGTTGCTGATAATCCACTCATTTCCCTCCAGACGGAGGTGGCAGGAGCTCTGGGGCCGGAGGGGCGGAACTGGGATGACTACATCCTCATCTCCCAGGACGACGAAGCCCCGCCCTCTTCTCCTCAGTCGGCTCCACGACGGGGGGCGGAGCCTGTCTCGGCCCCTGTAAGGGGGCAGGGTCAGGAGGCGGGTCTGTTCCAGGACCCGCTCACGGGTGGGGCTTCGGTAGGCGGGGCCTCAGGCTCGTCCAGTGCGCTGGGGTCAAGCCCGGACGATGACAGCGGCCACAGCAAGGACTCTGATTTTACCATCGTAACCCCGGCGGACCTGTGAGGGCGCCCTCTGCTGGGCTGGAGTCTGACTGCCTGGTGCTGCTGTGTGTTTTCAGGTGTACTGAGAGGTCCAGAGTCAGATACGGATTAGATTCTGATTTAAATACTTTTCTACACTAGATCGGTCCTGTTGAAATGTAGCCTGCCATTTGGGCAAGTGGATGGGGTTCACTGTGAGAATTCATTGGTACGAGAAACTAGACAAGATCGGCCGAATGTTGAAAGGCTTCAGAATCCAAAAGGACTGCACATTTGACCCACTTCTGGAAGCGAGCCGAGACCCCGACTTCCAGGATCCTGTTGCAGTTAATCGCCCTGCCCCGTACACCACCCGACCTCGTCCCAAATCCCAGCACACGTTGACGCTTCATTTAAAAGTCCGATAATTACCAGGTATTTACGGGATAAGTGTGAAGCTACTACTGTACATCACAGCTCATTGAGGCAATTACTCAATTTACAGTGTAATTACTGGCAATTCTGTGTCACATCAATTACAAATGAGAAACGAAAGTGTATCCTTTGACATGAATGGACAGTAGCTGTTGCATCATTTTGTGACATCTGTCAATTGCATGAGTGTAGCAGGGCGCGGACAGCCTTATGCCAGACAGTTCAAGTAACGTTTCACCTGTACAAGGATATTATCAAGTAACTGCCCATAATTCTTTAACTGCAGTAATTACTGGTTATTACTCTGTAATTACTGTGTTATTAACAGCCTGTGAAAATAACCATGCTCCCCTTCCCTGCACATGACCTCCATCAGCTGCACGTTAGCGTGCTAAACTAAGCCCCGCCTTCATCTAGCCATAACCCCACCCTACATGTGCTGGCTCAATCTGTATGGCTTAAGGGCGTGGCCTGAGGCTCTGCTTACCTCAGTCCTCTGCTCTGAGCCCCGCCTCCATCTTGCCTTAACTCCGCCCTCTGCCAGCCCCTATTGGCCATGAGTGCCTGTTGTTGAAGTTCCTCATCCACCCTAATCTTAGCTTACATTTCTTTGCGTCAAAAGTGTAATTTTTTTTTGTTCCTTAATGTTATTTTTTTTTTAACTATTTTAAGCCGTTTGTGGGACTGGATCGAATGCGAGGACAAAAAGATTATAAATTATGAATGGCAATGACAACGATTTTCATTTTAAAATGATTGTGAACGTTTTCTATTTTTTACGGACCATTTAATTTTCAATGTTAGGTTTTTTCTCACCAACCCCCCCCTTCCATTTTGTCTGCCGCCGGTCCTGGTGGTTTGGTAACCATGGTAACCACATGTATGGCGACGCATGTCGGTAAATAAAATACCAATGTAGAATAAAAACAATGTAACTAACTGTCAGGAAGGAGAGTGCCTGCTTCACTTGTTGGCTCACTTGTCCGCTAATATTTGACCAGAGAGGTAATCTCCAGTGGGGAGAAAATCCCCCCCCCCCCCCCCAAATGAACTCAGCTACCTGATATCACTGATATTTTGCACTTTAAGGCTGAATAATTGAGCTGAGTTTTCTAAATCCAGGTGGTTGAAACAAACTATTACTTTCTGAACCTGGGACGGACACCACTGCCAGCTCACCACAGCATGTGGTCATTACAGCCGGCAGGTGAGGGGCCGCTGGAGCGAGCGTCTTTAACTGAAATCAAGAGGGCCACAGTGTCAGCAGTTGTCCGAGGTTAAGCCCTTAATTTAAGTCACTGATTGGCTGAGGAGTGAGCACACCTTGTCTCCACTGCTCAAATGAAATGCAAAGGGATGGACAGCGGCTCAGAGAAGCGGAGGCTGAGATTATGGATTGCAGCTTTCGGCGAATCTGGAATGCTCGGGTAAGTTATGTACATCCACACTGACTCAAACGCATAAAAACTACACTAAAACTACACCAAGTTTTATTCCATTTTAACTACCAGAAGTCGTTGGAGTTTTCCTACGGTCCTCAGCTGCTCAGTTCGAGGGGCACTCAGAGGCAAGAGGTCAAAGGTCAAGGGGACCCTCTATCAGCTGAAAAAAAATCCCTCCCATCCCACCAGCTGTTTCCAGTTTCGGCTGCGGCCTGAGCGGGCATTGGATCAGCTCCAGGCTGCTCAGAGCTGGGGGAGGGTTACAGTTGGTTGAGATTAGCAAGCGCCTCCTACTGGCCGTCCAGGCAATCATCAGCTGGTCTCAAGCAAGGAGTCGTTTGGATTTCCCCCGCCTTCATTCTGTTCTCACAAGGTCCAACGCCACAGGTGAAAAGAGGAGGCTGCTGACGGCTGCGTTGGAGGAGAAGCAGGAACTGTCTGCGCTCCCCTGTGAGCGTCTCACCTGAGCACGCTTGTACGAAGGTCGGTGATCAGATATTCCAGGTGCGGTTGGGATTAGAGATTGCGAACACAGAAAACGAGAAAAAATAATCGTGGGGAGCAGAGCAGTATTGAGAATGTGCTCAAACAGCAGCGCTTACTCTGAACATGTCGATAACGTATGTGCACTTATGAAAACATATGCTCACACACACACACACACACACACACACACATGTTCAGATCCACAAATGCAAACATTTGTACTCACACATTCGGAGGTACACACACACACACACACACACACACACACACACATACGTTCCCACACACGTGTGCAGACACGCCCACAAACAAGCATTCATGCTTGTGTAGCTATGCTTGTGAGGACATTGTATTGACTTGAATTCATTCTCCGCAGCCTCTCTCGATCCCTCACTCTAACCTTAATTTAACCCGAACTGTTGCCGTAACTCCAATTAATTAGCTGCCATCCTCTGTATTCGTCTTTGGGTGGTCCTTAAAGTCTCCTCACGACGAAAATGCCCCCATAATATCTATGGTTTCTCAAGCACTGGTTCTCACAAGTATTCTCATGACAGCTCACATGCAGACATTCTCTCGTTCACACACACACACACACACACAAAGGATGTGACAGTGATCAGTCTGAGGCTCACTGGTTTCGTGTTGATCTGGGGTTTTGTTTTGTTTGACGCTACACTTGTTTTAGGTTTTTTTTCCTACCCAAAGACTGCGTTCCCAAAATGGGCCCAACCAGCCAATCACATCTGTGGACTAGACCAATATCCCCATCCAGCCAATCACATCATCTTAATGCTTCTACCTCCATTTGTGACCAGTACAGTCCATAATGCCAGTCTATTCCACTGGTTTCCATAAGTCCATCAACTCTTGGGGTTTCCCATGAATAGATTTGGAGGAGAACTGAGTGTTTGGTGAAGTCCCACTTCAGCAGCCAGAACAGTCCTCAGTCCCCGAACCCCAGCTCTGTAGCCTTTTTAGGTAGTTGTAATACAACCCCTATACAGGCCTGTTTGCTGCAGTCCTAAGTTGCACCCCCCCCCCCGTAGCTGTGCTTGGTACAGTCCTAAGTACCCCCCGCGATCCCCACCCCCTTAGCCATTTTTGTTTTAGTCCTCATGTCTTCTCTCTTGAGCCATGTATGGAATAATACAGATCCCCCCCTCTCTTTAACTCTGGTACCGTCTTAAATTCTCCCATCTCAACTGCCAGATCTAACACAGTACTGACAACCCCCCCCCCCCCCCCCGGGCTCTATAACTGTGCTTGGTGTCATCCACAGTTCTCCCCTCTGTCTATCCTTGTTTTGGTAGAGTCCTCAGTCCTCCCCTCTCCCTCGCTTTTAGTGGTGCTGTCCTCAGAGCTCCCCGCCTTTTGGCCGCGCCCCCTCTCCTGTTGTCTTATCAGGGATGGCCTCCATGCTGCGGTGGGGCGGGGTTTTATTTTCGGCGCCGCCCGTGGTGAGGTTACTGGCCAGTGCTGCATAGCAGATCTGCTTCAGGTTCTCTTGAACCTCGTGTTTGGCCCGCTTCAGCAGGTCCGCCTGACCCTGGAAGGGAGGAAGTGAGACTGGTTAATTGCGCATTTCGCCAACAATTAAACCATATATAGTTCTAAACTGCAGGCTCTGTCCAAGTACGCTGCACACAAACTGCACACATTTTCCCACAGAAAATCAAGATATTCGCTTCACTATACATTAGCTTCCCAATTTGCTTTAAAGACGATGCATTGTGCTCGCTGACGACTCCAGACTCGCTCCCAACCCTGAAAGTATCTGCTCCAAACATCTGTCACAGCATTCCAGTGGAGCGTCATTCACGTTACTGCGAAGAGGACTTGTGGCGATACTGCGGACAGTTTGGGCGTTTTGTTGCACATGCATTGGAAACAAAGCAAGAAGTGTAATTTTTTACTCTCTCCACAAACGCAGCACTGCAGACAGAATTGCAATAGACCATGGCAAACACAGCCTAAAATGTAGACGCGCTTGCTAATATGTACACAAATATGAGAGTGTAGTGAGCATTTTCTTCTTCAGGACTGCAAGAGATTCCCAGTCGGAGAGACCGAGTTGTCCTCTGGAACAAATTTTGAACAATATGGCCATACCATCCATTTTATGACCCAAGCAATCAATTAAGACTTAATTTCGCCCTCATAACTTTTGCTGGAGGAGAGATGACGACTGACTCAACTGTAGGTGAGAAGGCATCTGTTCTTTTATGTCTACTCAATGATCACAAAGCTGTCTGCTATCCAAACTCATGACAGGTAAAATTATCCACTAGCTGGCTAGCTCCAGCCAACCGACATTACAACCGTTAGCTAACGCAACTTGAGAAAACTGAAGCTGGCCGAGCCAGGACAGTAAGGTACAGCCTAAATTGCCGGCAAAGTTTTCCCACTTAGCAGGTAACTCCAATCTGCTACAACCTCAAGCTAACAAAAACCTTTGCTAGCAGATTAAAAGGTAACGTTACAAAAGGCACTTTATCTAGCTAGCTTTCCGTGAAATGTATACTCGTCCATAATATCTTCTGAACTTCTATTTTGTGGTGCAATTTTCGCGATTGCAAGTGTTAGTTTGCGATACAGGTTGTTTCTCAGCGGCATTTAGAGCACACACTCTAGTTTTCCAGAGATGGAGACCAGAAATTCAAGATGAAATGACACCTCCTTACCTCCAAATAATGACAAATCACGGCGCTGGAGGGGGAAGTGGACAGATTTCGCTGCTCATTTCCAGAGATATACATAAAAATTGGCAAAAACTGCAAGTGTTTTTGACACTACATCCCTAACATGGATAGATGGAGGCAAGGTAAAAAATGTTTTTCAAAAAATCAATGAAGTGTCTGATTTAGGCCAAACTGACGGTTGGACTATAGCTCATAGACGGTACATTTTATAAGGGCTCAGCCGGTAGGGAGCTGAAATGAATTCCCCGGCATAGGGGAATAGGCATCCCTCAGGAAGTGAGCCAATAAAATTAACAGGGATTGGAATACATGCGCAGTTTCTGCCATTCATTTTAATGGAGTGTTCCGGTTCATGCTAGCATGTGACGTGTCCCTTAATAACTGACTCTGCTATCATTAATTTTCTCCCAGCCTCTGATAGGGCAGCAAACTGACCAATCATCTTTCCCACACCAATCTCATTCACAATGAGGGGAATGCTGACTAAATGTTGCATTTTTACAAACATTGCGGCTAATGCTAGCCCCTGAAATTCCTGTAATCAACCTATCGCTGCTACCATTTATTTGTTTGAGTGTAACGGCTAATGCTAGAATCTTACATGCCTGTAATCCAACTGTCTCTGCTACTGTTCATTTCTTTGGGCATTACGGCTGATGTTTGCACCCAACTTAATTGGAATCAAACTTTTTCTGCAATCATTCATTTCGGCTAGTGCTTGCATTTGACATACCAATAATAAAACTGCCTCTGCTGACATTCGTTTCTTTGAGCGTTACGGCTAATTCTAGCCCCTCACATGCCTTTGATTCAGTGGTCTTTGCTTGAATTCATTTTTTTGGGTTATGGCTCATGCTGAGCCCTGACATGCCTGTGGATGTCAAGGTTATTCTGCAACGCTCTGAACAAAGTTGGTACTCTACGGCTATACTGGCTTCAGATTCATTGTCACATCAGTATTATTATCTGCAGTGAGGTGCATTCTGCCATTGTGACATCGCCATGAAAATGTGTAATTAAATGTATTCTACCACTGTCACAGCAGCATGACAATATGCAGTTGGATGTATTCTGCCTTTGTCACATCAGTATTATGATCTACAGTTAGGTGCATTCTGCCATTGTGACATCAGCATTAGAATGTGCAGTGAGCTGCATTCTAATTCCATATTTGTGACCTCAGGCCACAGAGTTTTAAAGATGAATGGCTGCAATGAATCCTTCAGGCTGCATTTTTATTTTATTTTATGAAAGCCCCGGAGAGCAGTCGCCCTGCCCAGACTTGCCACAGGTGAGAAGGGGAGAGATGAAATGACTTCTCCGGCTCCCAGTGCAGTGTGTGGAACGTGTGCTCAGATAGGAGGATAATCTAATATAATTACCCACCAGCGCATGTATATACACACACACACCACAAATACGCACAATACGCACTCACAAACTCATAATTACATACAATCGCAAATACACACACCACCCACACACGCACACCATAAACACTCACAAACCCATAATAATTGCATACAAGCGCATATACACACCACAAACACGCACAATACACACAAACATAATTACATGCAAACACATATACACACACGCCGCAAACCCATCTACACACTACAATCTCTCACAAACACATAATTACACGCAAGCGTATATACATACACCACACACACACACCATTAACACTGACAAACACATAATTACACGCAAGCGCATATACAAACACCACACACACATACACACCATTAACACTCACAAACACATAATTACACGCAAGCACATATACATACACCACACACACTCACCATTAACACTCACAAACACATAATTACATAGAGTGCATATAAACACACCACAAATACGCACAATACACACACAAAAAAAAACATAATTACATGCAGGCACATATACACACACCACACACACACACATATACACCATAAACACCAACACATAATTACGTACAAGTGCTTGTACACACACCACACACACACCATAAACAATCACAAACACATAATTACACACAAGTGCATATCTTCACATACTGATGCACATACACGCACCGTACACACACACACACACACACACAAGCAGATACACCACTGAGCCAAAACATTCAATTCACTTAAGGATGATGCAAATACTGTCTCGTAACAACGGCGCATGTAAAGGTCTGCAGACAGACCTTAGATGGTGAGCGAACAGTCAGTTCTTGTTGTTGTGTTGTATGAGGTACAGATGGGACCTGAGCAGCTCCTGACCGGGTTCCAGGGCTCATCTATGTAAAAGGGCGGCACCAGCTATCCTGCCTGGTCCAAGCTGACCGAAGGGCGACTGTGGCACAATGCACAAAGAATTTTAGTGATAGTTGCTTGAGGAACAAAGAGTGTGCCGCACCCAGCTGTGCATAGCGCTTAGTAGCTGCAGACCAATTGAGTGCTCATCCAAACCCTGGTCCACCTCTTACAGCGCCCCCTATGCGCACCTGAGCTTCAGACCTGGACATTTGAGCAGTTGAAGAAGGTTCACAGATACACTGAAGCCCATTTTATTTACATCATATACTTTGGCTGGGTACGTGGGCACCATTTCCCTGGGAGGAGACGGCATCAGGATGCGCTGTGGGAAGAAGACCGGCTGGTGCCAGGAGTGTGACGCTCTGGGAAATGTTCTGCTGGGAAACCCTGAGTTTGGGAATTCAAGTGACATCAGTTTTGTGGAGCTGTTTTAGCAGCACGAGGAGGATCTTTCACTCATATTAGGCAGGCGGTCATAATGTTACGGATGATTGCTGAATAACAAGCAGCCGTGTCTCACACCTGCACGAGCACGTCACCCAGGCAACAGGACATAAGTGATGTAGAATTATGAAGATGATGACTGGTGTGAATAAAGTAATGGCAGTTGTTAATGACTCTGCGGTGATAGGGTTACAGGTGCTGGGGTTATTGACGGTAACATTATGTCGACTCTTTAAAACGCCCAGATAAAAAGTGAGGCAGGAGTGATCATACAGCAGAAATATGATGGGAAATATGTTGTACTGTTTTAAAAGTCCCCAGGGCAGGGGTATAATGAGAGTTCCTGCTGATGCAAATGAGATGAAAAATCTTTTTTTTTTACTTCTGTCCTGGAGGAGACAGTAGATATAGTGTTTTGTCCCATATTAGCATAACATAACAGGAATGGCGAGAACAGGCTGTTCAGCCCAACTAAGCTCGCCAGTTCCTTTATACTATTGTGAATATATCCCTTCAGATACTCAATGACTCAGTGGTATCTAGCTTTAAGTCAAGCCTGTTCTTGAAAACCCCCAAGGTCTCTGCCTCAACAATATGGTCAGGCAAGCTATTCCACATCGAAATTACTCTTTTGGTGAAAAATATTTCCCAATATCAGTGCTAAATTTATCCTTAGTCAACTTCCATTTGTGACCCCGAGTTCTACTAACAACACTTGGCCAAAGGAATCCAACAAGATTCACTTTTTTAATCCCTTTAACATATTTAAAGACCTCAATCAAATCACCCCTTAGTCTCCTTTTCCTAAGACTAAGGAGATTATGGATCTTCAGCCTGTTCTCATAGCTTTCATCTTTTATACCTGGAATTAGCTTTGTGGCTCTTCTCTGAACTTTTTCTAGAGCCTCTATGTCTTTCTTAAAGTATGGTGCCCAGAACTGTATACAATACTCCAGATGTGTTGTACAAAAGAAGCATCACCTCCTTGGATTTATACTCAATACTTTTGGCAATGTATCCCAGCATCCAACTGGCTTTTTTAACTGCTACAGCACAATGGCTAGAGCCTGTGAGGGTTCGGTCAACAATCACTCCCAGATCTTTCTCGTGTGGAGCACATTCCAGATTTAACCCCTTTCTGCAGATGTAGACGCTCGCGTCTATAGATATGCAAATGTAAGCACTTAAGTTATAGTACTCGACCACAAGATGGCACCCCCGGATCAGCTATTGGATATTCACAAGCAGGCAGAGCTGAAACGCGATTCACAGTATGGAGAAGTTCCCTCCAATCCCTGTTTTTCAGGAGTAGCATGGATTAAACTCCTCAGCTAAGCCTGATGTGCAAACTGGTCAATATCCTTGCCCATAGTATCGATCCAGTAGTTTTAAAAAATTATCACTTGCGACAGAAAAAAAACGTACTACTCTGTAGCAACCATTTTAGTTACAGTGAGCCAACAGTATTCCAATTAGTGGTTAAAAAAATACGATTTGTGAAGAAAAAAATCCGACATAGTATTGCTTCTCTCACATTCTACTGTCAGTTATAATCATCACACACAAAATATGCGTAGTTCCCTCCCATGGATTAACGCTTAGATTCCTCCATCGACAAATTCAGCGCTCCCTTCTATCCACCGAAGTACTGGTGTCGATAGCCAGTCACTCAATGATATACTCAGATTCATCTGCGTAACTCTACAGTTATAGTTCACGTCCTCGTGAAGCTTCCCCGGTAACGATGTGTTGACAGACTCGTTTCTTATCCCATTCCCCAGTGTCTTAACGTTCCTCTATAACTGAAATACATTGATCGGACAATAAGAATGGGATACAAAGCTAAGCGTAAAAGTAAGGTCGGTTGTATTCTTCGAATGTTGGCCGCGGTTGCGCAGCTGAAAATGATGCGATATCAAAGAAATAAAGACACTCGAGACCGTTCTGAAGTGTTCAGTTTCATTTACGAGATTTAAATGTTGTATGGACGCGGTCAACGGGAATTATTCCGAATGAAACAGAACTGGAACGTTCCTTCTACCCGATACATCTGTCTCTGGAGGGGGGCATCAATGAAGAAAACAGGTTATACTTCTACTCTGTTTGCATTTTGCTTAATTTGGCTTTTTGCTGTAGAATCTATACCGCGTTTAAAGACATCGAATGCCGAGGTTTTCGTTTCTCCAAATGCATACATCCCACGCAGGTCGGTAGATCCCTCGGTACGTTCATTACACCACTCTGATGAATATGGAGGCATATGTCGTTGCATTTTTTTCCTGAAAGTAAAATTTCTGTTCTGTTAAAATAAGGTGTATTTCAGAATTCAGATATTACTGAGTTAGTGAGTTTTCACCCTTATAAGGTGTAAGGTTATGAGCTCGGATGTGAGAACGGTTAGCTTTTTATTCATATCATGTTTGGTCTTGCGTGAATGTTATAGCTGTTAAATCTGCACTTCATTTAATGCTTGGGGTACTTCGAAGAGAAATGGACAATATTGTTAACTTTATTATGGAGAAAAGGCATGTTTTGAGAGGTTACTGGTGACCAATGATGTTCCACTGCACTGATATTGATTAATTCATGCAAAACTCAACCAGAAAATCATTTGTTCATATTAAATTTCATGCCTTAAAACTTTATTTGTGTTATATACATGATTTTTTTATGATTTGACTGGACTTCATTTTGAGACTTCGGGGAGACACTTGGATAGCTGTATAATTTGGCTAAAAGCATGTAGGTAATCTAGAATGTAATGTTGAAGATGAATTGTACTTGTGGTCAAGGAGTTTATGATCCCAGAAATGTATAGTTTTAAGCCCCAGCAGTTTTTAAATCCTCAGAATTATTTTTTTTGCAATTTCAATGGTGAATTCTCATGAAGATTTTTTATGTTTGCAGCTCATTTTCTCTACCATAATCATGAAAATTAACTGAAATACTATGTAATTCTAAATGCTGTAAGTGTCTTTTCAGAATTGAGCCACATTTTTCCTCTTTATGAAGCTTTAATTTTGAATTATACAGCATTAAAGTGGGTAACCCAAAAATAGCCAAATTTGGCTTCTGCACAAAGGGGTTAAAACTCCCATGAAGTAATCCCGTCTAATGTTTTTATTACCTATGTGTACAACTTCACATTTCGCTACATTAAATTTCATTTGTCATGTTTCTGCCCAATTCTAGATTCTATCCAAATCATCCTGAATCACTTTAGTGGACTCTAAACTATTTGCCAAACCCCCCAATTTAGTATCATCTGCAAATTTAAATAATCTGTTCTCAATATTCCAATCAAGGTTATGAATGTAGATGAGGAACAGTAGGGGTCCCAACACTGATTCCTCGGGGACGCCACTCCCCACCATACCTAGCTGAGATGAGATACCACTGACCACCACTCTTTGTGTTCTGTCCTGTAACCAGTTTTGAATCCACTCCAGAATACCTCCTGTAACTCCAATGGAGCTCATTTTAAAAATTAGTCTCTGACGCGGTACCGTATCAAATGCTTTCTGAAATTCCAAGTATATAAGAAAGTTATATACTCACTTAATGATTAACTTCTCACTAGCATAACCAGGGTACAAAGTCCTACCCCATGGGTATATGAACCTGCCCGTTGGGCATCAAAACCAAACGCATATATGAACATCTGTTCCTGGGGTATAGAGTGGGGCAAATAAGTATTGAACGTGACAACATTTTTCTCAGTAAATATATTTCTAATGGGGCTATTGACATGAAATTTTCACCAGATGTTGATAACAACCCAAGTAATTCACAAAGAAGTCAAAACAAATAAGTCAGTAAGTTAAGTTATGTGTGATAAAGCGCAATGACACAGGGAAAAAAGTATTGAACATGCTAACAGAAATTTATACTTAGTAGAAAAGCATTTGTTGGTAATGACAGCATCAAGATGCCTCCTGTATGGAGAAACTACAACCATAATTCCGAAATAGTTGGGACTAAGTGTAAACTGTGAATAAAATCAAAACAATGACTGTCAAATCACACAAACCAGTATTTTATTCACAATAGAACAGAGAAATGACAGCAATATGATAGAACAGCAAATGTTGAAACTGAGAAATTTTACAATTTTAACCACAAAATGTGCTCATTGCAAATTTGATGGCTGCTACATGTCTCAAAAAAGTTGGGACAGGGGCCTGTTTACCATGGTGTAGCATCCCCTCTTCTTTTTAACACAGAGTGGAGGCGTCTGGGCAATGAGGAGACAAGTTTCTTGAGTTTAGCCAGTGGAATTTGATCCCACTCTTGTTCAATACAGGCTTCCAGCTGCTGGAGAGTTTTGGGTCTCCTTTGACAGACTATTCAATTAATTATGCACCAAATGTTCATAATCGGTAAAAGATCAGGACGGCAGGCAGGCCAGTTCAGCACACGGACTCTTCTACTATGAAGCCATGCTGTTGTAATAGCTGCAGTATGTGGTTTTGCATTGTCCTGCTGAAATACACAAGGCCTTCCCTGGAATAGATGTCATCTAGAGGGGAGCATATGTTGCTCTAAAGCCTTTATATACCTTTCAGCATTCATATAGCTTTTTAAAACATGCAAGTGTCCCACACCATATGCACTAATGCATCCCCATACCATCAGAGATGCTGGCTTTTGAACTGAACTCTGATAACAGGAGGGGTGGTCTTTCTCCTCTTTAGCCTGGCAAACAGGACACCCACGATTTCCAACAAGAATGTGAAATTTGGACTCGTCTGACCACAGGACACTTTGCCACTTTGCTGCAGTCCATTTTAAATGAGCCTTGGCCCACAGAACACGGAGGCGCTTCTTAATCATGCTCAACAATGGCTTCCTTTTTGCATGATAGAGTTTTAGGTGGCATCTGTGGATGACACAGCGGACTGTGTTTACAGACAGTGATTTCTTGAAGTATTCCTGGGCCCATTTAGTAATGTCAATGACAGAATCGTGCTGGTGAGTGATGCAGTGGCGTCTGAGGGCCCGAAGATCACAGGCATCCAGTAAAGGTCTTCGGCCTTGTCCCTTATGCACAGAGATTTTTCCAGTTTCTCTGAATCTTTTGATGATGTTACGCACTGTCGATGATGAGACCTTCAAAGCCATTGCAATTTGACGATGAGGAACTTTGTTTTCAAAGTATTCCACAATTTTTTTTACGCAAGCCTTCACAGGTTGGAGAGCCTCTGGCCATCTTTACTTCTGAGAGACTCAGGCTCTCTAAGACGTCCCTTTTACAGCCAATCATGTTACACACCTGATGCCAGTTAACTTAATTCCTTGCTAAATGTTCTTTTAGCTGATTCTCTTATATATTAATAGCTTTTTCAGCCCTTTTTTGCCTGTGTCCCAACTGTTTTGAGACCTGTTGTGGCCAGAAAATTTGAAATAAGCTCATTTTGTGGATAAGAATGTAAAATGTCTCAGTTTCAAAATCTGAGATGTTATCTGTGTTCTTTTGTAAATAACATAATGGATATGATCTGAAAATCTTTGCATTTTAATTTCATTCACAATTTACATTTCGTCCTAACTATTTCGGAATTAGGGTTGTAAACAACTATACCTGGGGTATATAATCATCTCTCCCTAGGGTACATTAACATCTGAGGTATAAAAACATGCCTCATGAAAAACATTTCTCCCAGGGGTATTTAAACCTGCCCCAGAGGTAAATATCTGCTCCTGTGGTACATAAACCTACCCATTTGTATAAATATCAGCCCCTGAGGGATAAAAACCCGCCCCAAGGGGAAAAACTGCATTTCAGTACGTAAGTGTAGCCCCTTTCATTCTGAGCTCTGTAAAGCAATCAGGGTACATAATTTATGGTGGATGGTGTGAGTTCTCTAAACTGTAAATCTACAGGGTGCACAGTCCCTGGTTAATGCAGGTGTTTTGGGTGTGGTTCTCCAGTTAAATCTCTAAAGCCGGTGTTTTGGGTGCAGTTCTCTGGTTAAATCTCTAATGCAGGTGCAGGTGTTTTGGGTGTAGTTCGCTGGTAAAATCTTTAATGCAGATGTTTTGGGTGTAGTTCTCTGGTTAAATCTCTAATGCAGGTGTTTTGGGAGTAGTTCTCTGGTTGAATCGCTAATGCAGATGTTTTGGGCGTAGTTCTCTCGTAAAATCTCTAAAGCAGGTGTTTTGGGTGTAGTTCTCCAGTGAAATCTCTAACGCAGGTGTCCTGGGTGTATTTCTGTGGTTAAATCTCTAATGCAGGGGTTTTGGGTGTAGTTCTCTGGTTAAATCTCTAATGCAAGTGTTTTGGGTGTAGTTCTCTGCTTAAATCTCTAATGCAGGTGTTTTGGGTGTAGTTCTCTAGAGAAATCTCTATTACAGGGGTTTTGGGTGCAGTTTTCTGTTTAAATCTGTAATACAGGTGTTCTGGGTGTAGTTTTTTACCAGTTACATCTCTAAAGCAGGTGTTTTGGGTGTAATTCTCCAGTAAAATCTGTAATGCAGGTGTTTTGGGTGTAGTTCTCTCGTTAAATCTCTAATACAGGTGTTCTGGGTGCAGTTTTCTGGTTAAATCTCGACTACTGGGGTTTTGGGTGCAGTTTTCTGGTTAAATCTCTAATGCAGGTGTTTTGGGTGTAATTCTCTGGTTAAATCTGTAATGCAGGGATTTTGGGTGCAGTTCTCTGGGTAAATCTCTAATGCAGGTGTTTTGGGTGTAGTTCTCTGGTTAAATCTCTAATGCAGGTGTTTTGGGTGTAGTTCTCTAGATAAATCTCTTATGCAGAGGTTTTGGGTGCAGTTCTGCGGTTGAATCTCTAATGCAGGTGTTTTGCGAGTAGTTCTCTGGTTAAATCTCTAATGCAGGTGTTTTGGTCATGGTTCTCTAATTAAATCTCGAATGAAGGTGTTTTGGGTGTAGTTCTCTAGATAAATCTCTAATGCAGGGATTTTGGGTGCAGTTCTCTGGTTCAATCTCTTATGCAGGGGTTTTGGGTGTAGTTCTCTAGGTACATCTCTATTTCAGGGGTTTTGGGTGCAGTTTTCTGGTTGAATCTCTAATGCAGGTGTTTTGGTTGTAGCTCTTTGGTTAAATCTCAAATGCAGGTCTTTTGGGTGTAGTTCTCTGGTTAAATCTCCAATGCAGGTGCTTTGGGTGTAGTTCTCTGGTTAAATCTCTAATGCAGGTGTTTTGGGTGTTGTTTTCTGTTTAAATCTCTAATGCAGGGGTTTTGAGTGCAGTTCTCCAGCCAAATCTCTAATACAGGTGTTTTGGGAGTTGTTTTCTGTTTAAATCTCTAATGCAGGGGTTTTGGGTGCAGTTCTATGGTAAAATCTCTAATGCAGGGATTTTGGGTTCAGTTCTCTGGTTAAATCTCTAATGAAGGTGTTTTGGGTGTAGTTCTCTAGATAAATCTGTAATACAGGGGTTTTGGATGCAGTTTCCTGTTTAAATCTCTAATGCAGGGGTTTTAGGTGTAGTTCTCTGGTTAAATCTCTAATGAGGGTCTTTTGGGTGTAGTTCTCTGGTTAAATCTTTAATGCAGGGGTTTTGGGTGTAATTCTCTGGTTACATCTCTAATGCAGGTGTTTTGGTCATAGTTCTTTAATTAAATCTCTAATGGAGGTGTTTTGGGTGTAGTTCTCTAGATAAATCTCTAATACAAGGGTTTTGGGTACAGTTCCCTGTTTAAATCTCTAATGCAGGGGTTTTGGGTGCAGTTCTCTGGTTAAATCTCTAATACAGGTTTTATGAGTGTAGTTCCCTAGTTACATCTCTACAGCAGGTGTTTCGGGTGTAGTACACTGGTTAAATCTCTAATACAGGTGTTCTCGGTGCATTTTTCTGGTTAAATTTCTAATATCAGTGTTTTGGGTGTAGTTCCCCCTGCTCCACAACACCTCTTGGTGGCAGCTCTCTAATGCAGGTACAGGTGTTTTGGATGCAGATCTCCGGGTAAATCTCAAATGCAGGTGCCGGTGTTCTGGGTGTATTTCTCTGGTTAAATCTCTAATGCAGGTGTTTTGGGTGTAGTTCTCTGGTTAAATCTCTAATGCAGGTGGTTTGAGTTTAGTTCTCTGATTAAATCTCTAATGCAGGGGTTTTGGGTGTAGTTCTCTGGTTAAATCTGTAATGCAGGTGTTTTGGGTGTAGTTCTCTGATATTCACTAATGCAGGGGTTTGGATGTAGTTCTCTGGTTATATCTCTATCTTATATCTCTAATGGTTGAATCTCTAATACAGGTGTTCTGGGTGTAGTTCTCCATTTAAATCTCTAAAGCAGGTGTTTTGGGTGTAATTCTCCAGTAAAATCTGTAATGCAGGTGTTTTGGGTGTAGTTCTCTAGTTAAATCTCTAATACAGGTGTTCTTGGGGCAGTTTTCTGATTAAATCTCTAATGCAGGTGTTTTGGGTGTAGTTGTCTGGTTAAATCTCTAATGCACATGTTTTGGGTGTAGTTTTCTGGTTAAATCTCTAATGTAGGTGTTTTGGGTGTAGTTCTCTGGTTACATCTCTAATGCAGGTGTTTTGGTCATAGTTCTCTAATTAAATCTCTAATGCAGGTGTTTTGGGTGTAGTTCTGTAGATAAATCTCTAATACCGGGGTTTTGGGGAGCAGTTTCCTGTTTAGATCTCTAATGCAGGGGTTTTGGGTGCAGTACTGTGGTTGAATCTCTAATACAGGTGTTCTGGGTGTAGTTTTCCAGTTAAATCTCTAAATCAGGTGTTTTGGGTGTAATTCTCCAGTTAAATCAGTAATGCAGGTGTTTTCGGTTTAGTTCTCTAGTTAACTCTCTAATACAGGTGTTCTGGGTGTAGTTTTCCAGTTAAATCTCTATATCAGGTGTTTTGGGTGTAATTCTCCAGTTAAATCAGTAATGCAGGTGTTTTGGGTTTAGTTCTCTAGTTAACTCTCTAATACAGGTGTTCTGGGTGCAGTTTTCTGGTTACATCTCTAATGCTGGGGTTTTGGATGCAATTTTCCGGTTAAATCTCTAATGCAGGTGTTTTGGGTGTAGTTCTCTGGTGAAATCTCTAATGCAGGTGTTTTGGGTGTAGTTCTCTGGTTACATCTCTAATGCAGGTGTTTTGGTCATAGTTCTCTAATTAAATCTCTATTTAAGGTGTTTTGGGTGTAGTTCTCTAGAAAAATCTGTAATACAGGGGTTTTAGGGTGCAGTTTCCTGTTTAAATCTCTAATGCAGGGGGTTTGGGTGTAGTTCTCTGGTTAAATCTCTAATGAAGGTCTTTTGGGTGTAGTTCTCTGGTAAAATCTCTAATGCAGGTGTTTTTGGTGTAGTTCTCTAGTTAAATCTTTAATGCAGGGGTCTTGGGTGTAGTTCTCTGGTTAAATCTCTTATGCACATGTTTTGGGTGTAGTTCTCTGGTTAAATCTCTAATGCAGGTGTTTTGGGTGTAGTTCTCTGGTTGCATCTCTAATGCAGGTGTTTTGGTCATAGTTCTCTAATTAAATCTCTAATGAAAGTGTTTTGGGTGTAGTTCTCTAGATTAATCTCTAATACAGGGGTTTTGGGTGCAGTTCTCTAGATAAATCTCTAATACAGGGGTTTTGGGTGCAGTTTCCTGTTTAAATCTCTAATGCAGGGGTTTTGGGTGTAGTTCTTTGGTTAAATCTCTAATGCAGGGGTTTTGGGTGCAGTTTTCTGGTTTAATCTCATATCAGTGTTTTGGGTATAGCTCCCCCTGCTCCACAGCACCCCTTGGTGGCAGCTCATCTTCCTCACCTTCAGTATCGTGATGTTCCAGGTGAAATTCTCCACCGCCCGACTTGCCTTACGACCCTTCAGGCCCTCTCTCTCCACTAGGGCCTGTAAGCACTCATGGTACTCCATCGCTGAGAGAGAGAGAGAGAGAGAGAGAGAGAGAGATCAGTGGAGAGGGATGGAATGAAGGACAGCATGGTCAGAGAGAGAAGCAGGGAGACTGAAGGGGAGGAGAGAGGGACAAACACTGAAGAGAAGGAAGAGAGAGGTTTCCACTATCACTGATAATCACACAGAGCAGCCTGCCAGCTGTACCAGGGATGCGGTTGCTAAGCAACACTGGTCCTGATGACAATGTGCTCAATCAATGAGCTGGAGACACAAAGCAGGAGGGAGAGAAAGAGAAAGCCAGGAAAGAGAGACTGAGAGAGGGGAAGGGGGGGGGGGTGCCCTGCTCTACAGGAGAGGTGCAGGGCAACTGAGGGAAAAGGGTCTTTCGCTGTAACAAGGTGGTGGGTGGGAGGTTGATTGAAAGACCATATGCCCCCCAAGGCAGTGTACACACTGTGCATACTCAAATACACACCACTTTTACTGAAATATACACCTCACTGACTGAAATACACACCTCAGTTACTCTAATATACAACTCACTCCGATAAACACTGCGCATACTCAAATACACACCTGTCATACCAAAATACACAGCACACATACTCAAATACACACTGCGCATACTGAAATACACACCGGAAACGCTCAAATGCACGCCAAACTTACTCAGATATATTCCTCACATACTCAAATACACACTGTTCATCCTAAATACACATCTAACTTACTCTAATATACACCACACATACTCAATTACACACTGTGCATACTCAAATTCACACCACACTTACTCAAATACACACCGCACTTACTCAAATACACGTCACGCATACTCAAATACACACCACACTTACTCAAAAACACACCGCACTAACTCAAAATACACACCCAACTAACTAAAATAAATTGCTTCATTTACTCAAATACACACTGTGCATGCTCAAATGTGCACCTCATACTCTGAAATGCACACCATAAAAACTAAAATACAAACTGCAAATACTCAAATGCACATCACACAAGCACACATCCATACCCCACTTACAAAAAATAGACATATTCAAATACACACCAAACATACTCACATACGTACGTAGCTCACTCAGTTACACACCTCACATATGCAAATACATGTCACACAAACTGAAATGAAAAATAAAACAAGCAAATACACCACAAACACTCAAAAACACAATCTATTTACCCAAATTTCACACCTTGTATACTCAAATACAAATCACGTATACTCAGACTACACCCCACACATTCTCAAGTACTAAACTAAAAAAATCAAATACTCTGAAATAAAGCGACAGTGATGACGGCTCTGTGAAATAAAGCGACAGTGATGACGGCTCTGTGAAATAAAGCGACAGTGATGACGGCTCTGTGAAATAAAGCGACAGTGATGACGGCTCTGTGAAATAAAGCGACAGTGATGACGGCTCTGTGAAATAAAGCGACAGTGATGACGGCTCGGTGAAATAAAGCGACAGTGATGACGGCTCTGTGAAATAAAACGACAGTGATGACGGCTCTGTGAAATAAAGCGACAGTGATGACAGCTCTGTGAAATAAAGTGACAGTGATGACGGCTCTGTGAAATAAATCGTCAGTAATGACTGCTCTGTGAAATAAAGCGACAGTGTCGATGGCTCTGTGAAATAAATCATAAGTGATGACGGCTCTGTGAAATAAAGCGACAGTGATGACAGCTCTGTGAAATAAAGTGACAGTGATAACGGCTCTGTGAAATAAAGCGAGAGTGATGACGGCTCTGTGAAATAAAGGGACATTGATGACGGCTCTGTGAAATAAAGCGATCGTGATAACGGCTCTCTGAAATATTGCGACAGTGATGACGGGTCTGAGAAATAAAGCGACAGAGATGACGGCTCTGAGAAATAAAGCAACAATGATACTGGCTCTGTAAAATAAATTGACAGTGATGATGGCTCTGTGAAGTAAATCGTCAGTGATGACGGCTCTGTGAAATAAAGCGACAGTGTTGACGGCTCTTTCAAATAAAGCGACAATGATGGCGGCTCTGTGAAATAAAGCGACAGTGATGAAGGCTCTGTGAAATAAAGTGACAATGATGACAGCTCTGTGAAATAAAGTGAGTGATGACGGCTCTGTGAAATAAAACCACAATGATGATGGCTCTATAAAATAAAGGGACAGTGATGACGGCTCTGTGAAATAAATTGTCAGTGATGACTGCTCTGTGAAATAAAGCGAAAGTGATGACGGCTCTGTAAAATAAAGCTAAAGTGAATACAGGTCTGTAAAATAAAGCGATCGTTATAACGGCTCTCTGAAATAATGTGACAGTGATGACGGCTCTGTAAAATAAAGCGAAAGTGATTACAGGTCTGTAAAATAAAGTGACATTGATGACGGCTCTCTGAAATTATGTGACAGTGATGACGGGTCTGAAATAAAGCTACAGTGATGATGGCTCTGTGAAATAAAGCGACAGTGATGACGGGTCTGTGAAATGAAGCGACAATGATGGCTCTGTGAAATAAAGCCACAGTGATGACGGCTCTGTGAAATAAAGCGACAATCATGACGGCTCTGAAAAAAAGCAACATTGATGACGGCTCTGTGAAATAAAGGGACAGTAATGACGGCTCTTTGAAATATAGCAACATTGATGATGGCTCTGTGAAATAAAGGGACAGTGATGACGGCTCTGTGAAATAAAGCGACAGTGATGACAGCTCTGTCACAATCCTCCCTCACCTGAGCTCTGGATCCGCAGAATCCGGTGATGGACGGAGTCTGCTGCCTCCATTAATGCCTCACTGCTCTGGAGTATCTGTGGACAAACAATAGGCCCCTTTACCACCGTATGTGTTAAAATTAATACTGAAGTGTGTGGTGCTTGTTTTGTGACGGTCATGTTGGTATGGTAATCCATCACATGACAACCTCGGAGGAATGTGACTTTTCATAGTCTGTGACAGGAAAATAATGCTTTTACCGCTTACTAATTACAACCTGAATTTCAAGATAGTTGGCACAAAGTGTAAATTGTGAAAAAAAATCAAAATGCAGTGACTTTCAGATCACATGAGCCAATATGTTATTTAAAATAGAACATAGATTACATGTCAAATGTTGAAAATGAGACATTTTACATTTAGTATCCACAAATTGAGCTTATTTCAAATTTTCTGGCTGCAATAGGTCTCAACAAAGTTGGGACACAGGCAAAAAAGGGCTGAAAAAGCAATTAATATGTAAGAGAATCAGCTGAAAGAACATTTAGCAAGTAATTAAGTTAACTGGCGACAGGTGTGTAACATGATAGGGGAGAGACGCCAGGAGCGGGGATCCAAAAATAATAATTTATTAAAAAAACAGAAAACCAGAGAAGGGGGGAAAAACGGGGCACTCAGGCCAACATAACCACCATGCAACTACACTGAAAGGGGAGAACTAAGGAATCCAAAAACTGAACCGCAATGGGCAGACTAGGGACACTCGGGACAACTCAGGAAGGGAAGCTAGGGAAACACTCGGAAGGGGCAGACTCGAAAAGGGGACACTAGGGAACTGGAGCTAGGGGACACTGGGAAGCAGGGTCTAGGGCAGGCACAAGACAAGACAGTGGGCACAGCTGGCAGATGGCTAACTCGGATAGCACAGCTGGCCGGGAGAAGGGTAAGAGAGAACATCAGGAGGGGGGCAGACAAGACGGCAGGAACGTTGGCTGGGAGGCCGGCGAAGGAGACAGGCACACTGGGCTCTGGAGACGGCGAAGGAGACAGGCACACTGGGCTCTGGAGATGGCGAAGGGGACAGGCACACTGGGCTCTGGAGTCGGCGAAGAGGACAGGCACACTGGGCTCTGGAGATGGCGAAGGGGACAGGCACACTGGGCTCTGGAGTCGGAGAAGGAGACAGGCACACTGGGCTCTGGAGACGGCGAAGGGGACAGGCACACTGGGCTCTGGAGACGGCGAAGGGGACAGGCACACTGGGCTCTGGAGACGGCGAAGGGGACAGGCACACTGGGCTCTGGAGACGGCGAAGGGGACAGGCACACTGGGCTCTGGAGACGGCGAAGGGGACAGGCACACTGGGCTCTGGAGACGGCGAAGGGGACAGGCACACTGGGCTCTGGAGACGGCGAAGAAGACAGGCACACTGGGCTCTGGAGACGGCGAAGGGGACAGGCACACTGGGCTCTGGAGACGGCGAAGGGGACAGGCACACTGGGCTCTGGAGACGGCGAAGGGGACAGGCACACTGGGCTCTGGAGACGGCGAAGCGGACAGGCACACTGGGCTCTGGAGACGGCGAAGCGGACAGGCACACTGGGCTCTGGAGACGGCAAAGCGGACAGGCACACTGGGCTCTGGAGACGGCGGAGGAGACAGGCACACCGGGCTCTGGAGACGGCGGAGGAGACAGGCACACCGGGCTCTGGAGACGGCGGAGGAGACAGGCACACTGGGCTCTGGAGACGGCGGAGGAGACAGGCACACTGGGCTCTGGAGACGGCGGAGGAGACAGGCACACTGGGCTCTGGAGACGGCGAAGCGGACAGGCACACTGGGCTCTGGAGACGGCGAAGGGGAGAGGCACACTGGGCTCTGGAGACGGCGAAGAGGACAGGCACACTGGGCTCTGGAGACGGCGAAGGGGACAGGCACACTGGGCTCTGGAGACGGCGGAGGAGACAGGCACACTGGGCTCTGGAGACGGCGAAGGAGACAGGCACACTGGGCTCTGGAGATGGCGAAGGAGACAGGCACACTGGGCTCTGGAGACGGCGAAGGAGACAGGCACACTGGGCTCTGGAGACGGCGAAGCGGACAGGCACACTGGGCTCTGGAGACGGCGAAGGGGAGAGGCACACTGGGCTCTGGAGACGGCGAAGGGGAGAGGCACACTGGGCTCTGGAGACGGCGAAGGGGACAGGCACACTGGGCCCTGGAGACGGCGAAGGGGACAGGCACACTGGGCTCTGGAGACGGCGAAGAGGACAGGCACACTGGGCTCTGGAGACGGCGAAGGGGACAGGCACACTGGGCTCTGGAGACGGCGGAGGAGACAGGCACACTGGGCTCTGGAGACGGCGAAGGGGACAGGCACACTGGGCTCTGGAGACGGCGAAGGGGACAGGCACACTGGGCTCTGGAGACGGCGAAGGGGACAGGCACACTGGGCTCTGGAGATGGCGGAGGAGACAGGCACACTGGGCCCTGGAGACGGCGAAGGAGACAGGCACACTGGGCTCTGGAGACGGCGAAGGGGACAGGCACACTGGGCCCTGGAGACGGCGAAGGGGACAGGCACACTGGGCTCTGGAGACGGCGAAGAAGACAGACACACTGGGCTCTGGAGGACAAGGGCACCAGGGGCTGAGCAGCAGGAAGGGTAGGCTGGGCTGGGTAAGCGGCTTACTGGAACACAGAGAAGAAGTGTGGGGACCAGAGGATAGTGCACAGGGCCGGGAGTAGTGATGGGAGCGGGAGTGGGAGCGAAGTCAGATCTGTAGGCTTGCTGCAGAGGCTGACAGATATAAGGTAGGGGCCATGGACAGACACAGGTGCAGGAACTTAATATAATTAACAAGGGGTGGAACATGAGGGAAACCTAATTACATGAAACAGATAAACATTAACACACAGACGAGGATCACAAGACAATCCCAAAGACGGGATAAATAAACTGGGTAAAAAGACTCCTAACTGTACAGAATAAGAGCCAGAATAGATAATAAGAATCCAGAGGTTCTGCAAGAAAACTGAGCAAAGCCAGTGAATAGAAAAGCAAGAGGCGGAGACAAGAACAGGGCGACCGCTGAGAGATCATTAGTCAATTAGTAAGTGTAGCTATACAATCCCGGTGCTCGTTAGTAGATTAGTATTATATACAATGTTAGTAGTGGTTAGTAATTTTAGAGAAAACAACAAACTGTTAGTAATGTTAGCAGATATAGGAAAGCAAGGGGAAACTAGTAAACGAGAAGGGAAGGAAGGATGAAACCCAGAATCCATTAAATCACCCGAAACAGTGTCACAATCAATTAAGACAGAAACTGCTACAAACAATGACGCAACCGGGGAGAAAGCAAAGACAGTACATGGGTAAAACGTGGACTGGACTAACACAGGAGAGGAATGAAATGTGAAACACTAAGACATGGACTAAAAACTGACATTACCAAAATAATAAAAACCTAAAATTAACTAACCAGGCACACAGACCACGGAACACAACATCTGTGGGCCAAGGCTCATTTAAAATGAACTGTAGCAAAGTGGCAAAGTGTCCTGTGGTCTGACGAGTCTAAATTTGACATTCTTGTTGGAAATCATGGGCGTTGTGTCCTCCAGGCTAAAGAGGAGAAAGACCACCCCTCCTGTCATCAGTGTTCAGTTCAAAAGCCAGCATCTCTGATGGTATGGGGATGCATTAGTGCATATGGTGTGAGACATCTGCATGTTTTATGGATTTTGGTCATGATTAGGTTCTTGTTCTGTGTTCATTATTATTGTCTTTTATTTATTCTTTTTGGTTTTTGTAACATTCAGGTTTTTTGGTTCATTCTATGTTCAGTTCCATTGCACTTGTCTCCCCTGTCTTGTGATCTAGTTGGTTCAGTCCATCTTCCCTGTCTGTGTGCCCACTGACTTCGGGTGATTTAAATGAAGTCCGGTGTTTAAAATATTCCTTCATATCTCGTTTTCTTCCTTCACCCTTCTGTTCTGATCACTAACAAAACTAACATTTGTATTTTGTATTATAGTCTACTAACACAACTAATCCATGTATCTAAGATTACTAACTTACTAACGAGCACTCTAGTTTAATTTGTAAAGTTGCACCGCTACTAATAGACTAATTACCTCTCCGCAATCGTTCTATTCTCCGCCCCTCAGCCTGTCTCCGTCCACTCCCTATGTTCAGCGAGAATCTCTCGCACGTGCTTAATCACTCTCCTGCGCTCGTTATCTGTGCACGTAGAACTCCTGTACCGGAGCTATTTAAATGTCATAGGCTGTTTGTGTGATTCCCGTTCGTGTTTTGTCTTTCGCCAATTTTCGAGGTTAGGGCTTCCCTCATGTGATTCTCCCGATGTAATTAGCCCGATTCCCCACAGCTGATCTCTGTGTAGCATGTGACCTTCCCTGTGTGTATATTAGCAGTCTTTTCACTCACAGCTCGCCAGAACGTTGATCAATATTTCTTTGTGCAGAGCGCCTTGTATGCCATTGAGTATTGTTTCTCTTCTACTGGATTGTCCGACTTTGATTCTTGCCATTGCCCTTTTTGTATTGTTTCTGTCTTTCTGGATTTCGACCCATTTTAGTATGACCACGATTTCTGTGTTTGGATGCCCTGTGTATGACCCTTGGCTTTGCTCATCGACTACGACTTTTTGCCTATCGTTTATGTACCTCAGCCCATCTGTCTTACTGGTTCTGACCCCGGCCTGTCTAGTCGATACTGTTTTTGGATTTCACATTGTGACTTGACAATTCCTGTGTTTTTTGGCTTTGACTCGGACTCCAATAAAGGCATACGTTTTTTGGATTTCCCTCTATTGCGTGTGGTTCATGAACGCACCGTCACACACCATGAATGCTGAAAGGTATATAAAGGCTTTAGAGCAACATATGCTCCCCTCCAGAGGACATCTATTCCAGGGAAGGCCTTGTGTATTTCAGCAGGACAATGCAAAACCACATACTGCAGCTACTACAACAGCATGGCTTCGTAGTAGAAGAGTCCATGTGCAGAACTGGCCTGCCTGCAGTCCTGATCTTTCACCGATTGAGAACATTTGGCGCATAATTAAACAAAAGTCTGCCAAAGGAGACCCAAAACTCTCCAGCAGCTGGAAGCCTGTATTAAACAAAAGTGGGATCAAATTCCACTGGCTAAACTCAAGAAACTTGTCTCCTCAATGCTCAGACGCCTCCACTCTGTGTTAATAAAAGGGGATGCTATACCATGGTAAACAGGCCCCTGTCCCAACTTATCTGACACCTGTAGCAGCCATCAAATTTTAAATGAGCTCATTTTGTTGGTAAAATTGTAAAATTTCTCAGTTTCAACATTTTCTGTGTTACCTCTGTTCTATTGTGAATAAAATACTGGATGGTGTGATTTGAAAGTCATTGTGTTTTGATTTTATTCACAATTTACACTTTGTCCCAACTATTTCGGAATAGGGGTAGTATTATTATCCTTATCAGTAGTAGTAGTAGGAGTCATCGTATCTTTTTCAGTAAATATGTTAATTATATTCAATAATGTATTTTGCAAGAAACCCTTTGGCAGGAAGACATTCTCTGATCTCTCATTAAAACTTATAATAATGAAAAGGCGACTGAAGCATTAACACTGAGACACAGATATTCAGACAGAAAGGGTTTGAAGACCCAGAGAAACCCAGCATTAACTGGGAAAGCCAAATCGAGGCTCCCAATTATCTTGAAACTAAGATTTCACCCCAAAAAGATGGTGCAAATCCATCCAACAGCGATTCTGTCCTGTAAATCAGTTTAAAATTTCACCCTATGAAAGCGCCCAAATATTTCTCATCAGAACAAACTCATTTTATTCATCATTACTTTGTTATTTTTACCTTTCAAACTAGCAGGAACATTTTTACAGTCCCAGCAGCTCCTTAAACTTCCACTCTGAGCTCAATTAATAAAGTCTGCTGACTGAAATATTGCGCCACGTAAATAAAGTGACTCCTATTTCCCCTTCACACATGACTGTCTCTGCTCACTGATGTCGTTTATGAGCGTAGAACGTTAGAGGCAGACGGAGTTTGAAATAGAGCTCTGCTGTGCAACAGGGAGACTTCCGCTTGGTGTACTGATTACACCCGGCAATCGATCCTTTTAATGAGAATGATTAATCACTCAGAACCTCGCACCCGGACTCTTCCAGTGGGAATAAAACACAGATCAAGTCCAACAGAGAACAAACAGGAGTGTGTGTGTGTGTGTGTATGTATATATATATATATATATATACACACACACACCGATGAGCCAAAAGATTAAAACCACTGGCAGATGTAGTGAATAATGTTGACCGTCTCATGACAATGGGACACGACCAGGTCAGCAGACACACCTCAGACGGTAAGCAAACGGCCGGTTTGTCATATTCAACATGTTGGATGAGGGAGAAATGGGGGCTGAATGACTTTAACGAGGGCCAAATCACTATGGCCTGATGAGTGGGTTCGAGCATCTCAGCAGTGGCAGGATTTGTGGGGAACTCCCAGTCAGTTATGTCCAAACCTACTGACAGGGGTCCCAGGAGGGAAAAGCCATGAGCCACTCGTAGGGTTTCGGGGCTCCAGGGTTCTCACTGCACAAGCCTGACCCTCAGGTCCAGACCGACAGAAGGGCCACCGCGGCACAAGTCTCTGAGAATTTCAGTAATATTTACACTGGCTGCTGGTTCATTTTAGAATACGTAGATTTTAAAATACTCCAATTTGTTTGTAAAGCTCTAAATGGGCTGGCCCCCACCTATATCGCTGACCTCTTAACCCCTTATTCAACATCTAGATCACTGAGGTCAGCTAACTTGGGGCGGCTGGTAGTAACACGATGTAAACTCCAGCTCCGGGGTGACAGCAGCTACAGCCCCCAGACTGTGGAGCATCACTCCCCTCCACATAAGATCCTCCTCCACAGACACATTTAACCCTCAAGCGACCGAGTGGGGTCATTTATGACCCCAGACGTACATTTTTATGTGCTGTTTTAATATTTCATATCAGAAAAATAATCTCTTCAATAAGTTTGTCAAGCTGTTCCTCCAATGAATTTTCATAGATTTTCAGAGGAATTGGCCTATTGCAGTCAGACAACTGAAAGATTTATGGGGTCATTTATGACCCCAGAGAGTTTTGTTGACTAAAAAGCACTACAAGGCCTCATATCTTATTCAAAGCAAATGTTATTATTTTTATTATGATTACATTTTATTGAGGTAGAAAATGAAAACTCTGAGGGGCCACAAACCATCCATCAAATGACAAAAAACACTCGATCCATTCATCTGGCAAATACATCCATTTTTAATCCAAAAATTATTTTTAGTTTCATAGTACTCAGCTCAGATGAGATCAAATTTTAGCAATTTTGTCCTTGGACCAATAATGACCCCTATGCAAATTTTGGTGCAGATTGCACCATTACTTTTTTGGGTGAAGTTTGTGACGGACAGATAGACACACACACACACACAGACACACACACACACACATGAAAATATATCTTCCTTGGCAAGGGTACATGCAGCTGCAAACCATGTTATTCTAGTTCTGAGAGGCAAGATTAGTGAATAAAAATTGACCATTGCAATAAATCTATGATAATACGGTCAAAAAACATGTATATTTTTTGGGGTCATAAATGACCCCACAAAACTTATTTCAAAACTTTCTTGGCAATCAAAAAAAGATTTATCAAAATGCCTAATTTTTAGCATTTGATCATTTACTTATATCTGCCATACATAAATGAAGCTGTCTGGATGAGATGAACATAAAAATAGTCATTAAAAATAAGTATTTTTGCATAAAACACAACGGGGTCATTTACGACCCCACTCGGTCATTTCAGTTGCTAAAAATATTTGGTCGCTTGAGGGCTAAATCCAGGCTGAAATCATACCTCTTTTCTCAAGCATTTGAATCCTCTGGCTGTGGCTATTTATTTATTTATTTATTTATTTATATATATATATATATATATATATATATATTTTGTGCGTTTATGCACTGTGTTACCTGTTGTCTATGTTGGTGTTTTCTCAATTGTACTACTGATTTTAGATATTTGTGTCACTCTGTACAGCACTTTGGTCAACATGAGTTGTTTTAAATATGCTTTAGAAATAAATTTGATTTGAAATTTGATTTGATTTATGTAAGAAATGTGTCACAACACACCGTGCCCCATTCCCTGCGTTTTGGACTTCAGAACAGACAAAAGTGTCCACTCTAATCCAGATACACCTCTAAAAGCCCCCCACTGGGCCCCTGGGCTTCAGAACTGGGCCGTGGAGCAGTTGAAGAAGGTCACCCATGTGTCTCTGCTGGTTGTGTGTGCGTCATTCACCTGAGGAGGAGACGGCCTCAGGATGCACTGTAGGACAAGACAAGCTAATGCAGGTAGTGTGATGCTCTGAGAAATACTCAACTTAAAACCCTGGGTTTGGGAATTCAATTTATATGGAGCTGAATTGACAACACAAGAGGAGGCTTCATTACATTAGTCAAGTGGTTTTAATCTTGTGCCTAATCGGTATATGTATGTGCGTGTGTGTGTGTGTGTGTGTGCGTAACAGGACACAAAAAACACACACACAAACGTGCAAACATTCTCCTGACAGGAGAAACACACACACACACACACACACACTCTCCTAACATCACACACATACACACACAGGACAGGTGTAATGTTTGTGTGGTGACGGCACGGTTCAGCATTTCCGCGGTGCCCTGGCAGTACTCACGGCCTCGTACGACGTCACCAGCTTCCTGAGCACGTCGGGCAGGGTCCCCTGGGGCCGCAGGGTGGGGTAGGGCCCCGACACGTCGAACAGCAGCAGGGGAGCCCCGTCGCCGCCCCTCAGGCGAGAGGCCAGGCTCAGGACACACTGCATGAGGTTCGACACCGCGGGCAGGCCACACAGCTCCTTAAATGGCACCACGGCGTTCTGAGGAAGAGGAGGGGCAGGAGGAAGGCTTCACTGGAGCAGCTCGGGGCCGGACAGCTGAGGGGCTTAACTTGGGCTGGAGGGCCCCCCACAGTTAGATCAGTGAAGCTGTTGGGTCCTTGAGCGAGGCCCTTCACCCCACACACTGCTCCAGAGCAGGTTGGCCCCTGTTTAGTCCATTTGACTGTGAGTGACTTTGCATAAATGCCCCCCTGCATCTGAGAATTAAAATCAGGAAACTTCCTGTTTCCCAAACAGAAACCATCCACTTGGCTTTTCACCATCTACACTGCTTACACCAAGGGCCCAGAGCCTATCCCAGCATGCAATGGGAGAGAGACAGGAACTCACCCTGGGCAGCTCGCCAATCTACTGCAAGGCGTACACACCATCCACACACACACACGCTCATAACCAACGGGTTATTTTAGAGTGTTCAATGAGCCTGACACCCATGTCTTTGGACTATGGGCAAAACTTAGGAAAAACATTTGAAATCCAGAGTAAGAATCACTCAGCCAACACCTAATACAAATACAACGCGTACCATCATCACGTTAGATCTGTGCCGCTGTGCCACCATGTCCCTGCGTACAACCAAACCCTTTCCCTGAGAGCTGTGTCTTTTCTAATCTCTTTTTAAATTCTGTCGTAATGGGGAAGGTTGCAAAGGATATTATATTATGCATCCAGAATGATTGGAAATAATTGCAGATATTAAATTATACCCCCTACCCACGTATACAAGCATCACACTCAACTCTGCCTGTGTGAGTAAACGCTTCTGTTTGCTGGCACAGGGAAATAAACGGGCCTTATGGTGCATGAAGATATCGCACATGTGGGTGCAGGTTAGGCCATTAAACTAAATATTTCATGCTTTGAGGAAAAATCATATTTCAAAGGCACCAACAGCGCACTGTGGGTCTTCAGCTCAGAAAAAAACTGAAAGTATTATTCAATATTAATGTGATTCAACAGGTTTTACATGCATTAATGTTTCCACAGTCGTTTCTTCAGAACTCAGATGATGAAAGGCTACCCACACACTGTCAGAGACAGAAACACACACCACAAACACACTCATTCCAGCTTTGTCACATGCAGTCTGTATAGAAATGACAGCTTCATACAGTACCAGTCTGGACAGAGGTTCCACTTTCGCCGACGCGCCTATGGCCGTGTTAGCCGAAATCAGGTGGCCGTGCCCTGCTCACTGAACCAGGAAGTAGAGTGAATGAGAAGGCATATTGGCCGGCCGTTTCACGCATATCTTAGTGTAAATCCCCGTCGCAGAGAAGTCCAAATAAATTCAGCGTTGACATTTTTTCGTCAGACAACATGAGGTCCATTATATTTGTAGTTTAGTGTAAACGCCTGAAATAATTTTTGCTAAAGATTTTCATTTGCGCAGTTGGCAATATATTTATTTCTAGGGAAGATAATCTGCAAATTCATGTATATTTGCCATAATATTTTTGCCGTAATATTAGCCGATAAGAATTAAGAAATTAAATCTTAAGCTCTAAAGCGCCGTTATTGGAGAAAGCAAAACAACCTGTTTTGCCACCACTTTAATATTAATTAAATTATGAACAAAATCTGCACCTCTGAAAATAAAAATAAAATACACAAATATCTATGTAGTTGTAACTTACAGTAACGGTGTCACTTTATCCTAAGTCTGCAAAAAATGTTTTAGCCGGTGGAAATCCGGTTTTAGTCCACATTGTGTATAAGCCAAACAACTCTCAGTCAAGAAAGCGGTGACTTGTTCAGCTGAATCAAACGGTTGAATGTAAAGTGTGCAACTTTTGTGGCCTTCAACTCATCATTTGACCGCTAATCTCAAGAATAAACTTAGGCTGTTACCGACAAATTAATGCAATAAAGCCCTTCTCGGTTGCAAGTGTCATGGGTTAGCGCGGATTAAAAACTGTTCTCACAGTTTTCACATTTGTGAGAGCTGGTCACTTATTCGTCTAAGGTATACTGTGTAAAACATTTATATTCAGATTTAATGGTATAGTTATCAATTTGCGAACTGAGTGCAAGCCAATGTCTTACAGCCCCTGCTGAAAATTCCAGCTTTGACCAGCCTAGGATGGTCAGGCTGGTTTAAGCTGTGTTTTGGACATTTTTAGCTGGTCAACCAGCCCTTTACCAGCTAACTCCAGCTGAAAATACCAGTTTAACCAGCTTTGACCACCTTCATCAAGCTATAGAGACCATCTAGACCAGCTTTGACCTGCTAATAACACAACTCAGACCATCATAAACCAGCTTAGAATTCTAGCTGCTAAAATTCTAAGCTGGTTTAAGATGGTCTGAGCTGTGTTCTTAGCTGGTGATAGCTTTTGTAGCTGGTCTCTACAGCTTGATGAAGGTGGTCAAAGCTGGTTAAGCTGGTATTTTCAGCTGGAGTCAGCTGGTGAAGGGCTGGTCGACCAGCTAAAATTGTCCAAAACACAGCTTAAACCAGCCTGACCATCCTAGGCTGGTCAGAGCTGAAATTTTCAGCAGGGTCATTAAGACCAATATTTCGCCAAGGCAAATTATCGACATTTACAGTGACACGAGCAAGATTTTCAATTGTAGGCATCCAACGAGAAATGATAAATGTATTAACAAATATCTTGTGTCGATAAATGCGTAAGTTGTCATCCATCCATCTACTTCATGACAACTCCAACTTCAAACTGCCCCTTATAGAATTAGATATTTTAAAAGTCATAACAAAAATATCAAATGACTTGTAAATAAATCGTATCTGAAACAGTGGCGGTTGTTTATTGTTGCCAAAATGCAAGGCCTGCAACAACATCAGGTACACACCAGTCACACTCTAAAACCGCTCCCCTTATCGACAGCCCCCCCCCCAAAAAAAGTCTGCCGGCCGGTACGACACCGACTCCTGTTGTAATCCTCCACCACCCGCCAGGCCGATCAGAGAAGGGTGGGCGAAAACGCGAAGCCATCTTCTCATTAACTTTAGCGGTACCATTATCCACGCTGGTACTGTCATTTCACAATCCCACCATGATCTGCCCCAGTATGGAAAGGCAACATTGTTTCGGTTTGTTTTTTCGCAAAGATCAATCTGCTCAGAAAGGTCACTCGTAGGACATATTTAAGTGGACATGTCATCATATCGTCTTAGGATGCCTGACTTCACTATTCAGCACTGTTGGGATCAATTCAAATTTTCATCATGGGAGAAATCTGAAATTTGGATCCTGACACCAGAGGCCTCAATGTGTTTAATTTAGTTTCATCTTTTCCCTAAATTTCAGGTGAATGAGTCACCTAAGCATTCTTTCCCAGGCAGGGTTGAGGAATGAAAACTCAGTAAAACCCTTTAAAAGGTTCTACAATATTTCCTTAAAAGCTCCAATAATATTTCACTCAAATATCCCAAAATATACCCCAAAAATATCCCGTAACATACCCTTTAAAAGTTCCTGCAATATCCCGTCAAATATACTACAATATACCCTTTAAAGATTCTGAAACATACCATCTAAACATCCTACATGATTGCCGTTACAGATCCAACAACATCCTCCTCAAATATCCTACAGTTTGCTTTTTAAATATCCCACAATACCCTTTACAGATCTTACAATATACCCTGAAAATATCTGGAAATATACATTTAAATATTCTTCAGTATACCTTTTTAAGACCCTACAATATCCCCTTAAAAGATTTTACAATATACTGCACCTTTAATTATCCAACAATGTACCATTTAAAAATCTTACAATATACCTTTAAAGATCCTGCAATGTAAACTTTAAAGATCTGGGGATCCCAAGCATTATTGACAAAGTGTTTGTGTAATCCAAACAAATTTCATGAATCAAATTTTATCATGTAGTGTTCGAGTGAGTTGAGGCACACCAGATTTGCGTAAAAACTTACTGTTGCCCCAAAATCCTTATCAGGATCAGCGATACGAGATTTGGTTAGTCAGAAAGTAAGTGGAGCTCATGAGTGAAGCTGGGTGATACACGGCAGGACGTTTACTCTCTCAACCCTGGACTTTAATCTTCCTCTCTCAGTGAGTCAGGAGTTTAGGCGGCAAATTTTCTCACCTGAACATTCTCTCTCAGGTCCGTGGCCTCTCTCAGTGGTTGGGCCGCGGTTTTGAACAGGTCGTCCAGTGCTTTGACGGGCATCGGGCGCATGCTGGCATAATCGCGGCCGCGTCTCGCCTTCCGCACAGAGAGTCCGCGCTTGTGCGGCTTCCCGCCACCCCTTCGGTTGGTCCTGGCCACGTGAACAAAGAGCCAAGCGTGCGGGAGGACGTCGCCCGCCAAGGACAGCAGCGGAACGTGCCGGAAGCCCGGCTGCAGGCACTCGAAGGGAATGGTATACTGCCCAATGAACTCGTCACCGATGAAGTCGTCGTCCAGCACCACGAACCGTACCATGGCGAGCTCGGGCAAGAGGATCTGGAACTCGAAGCTCTCATCGAAAACAGGGTTGTCACCATTTTGCCGGACTGTCCTCGTACGCCGCTCAGCGCAGTCAGCCGGGATCCCGTGGATCTCGATGTAGACGTACGGGTCGACGACGTGGCCCTTGGCTCCAGAGCCTCGGGGCTTGGGGAAGTTCAGTCCGCTGATGATCTTTATGTGGAGCAGCTGAGGGGATACGCCGGGCACAGAGTCCTTGGTCTCAGCGCTGAAGTAGGACACCTCCTCCCGCATGATTGCCGGCCGTAAGACGTAGCCGCAGTTCCCGTTCTGCCGGAACCAGCCCACGTTCAGGTCCATCATCAACCCCGGAGTCTGGAAGTTCATGGCCACAACCTGGCACCCACACTTCCAGAAGTCCTGGGGGTTGAGGTTGCTGGAGTCCAGGCGCAGGGGGCTGGGGTAGATCCGCGACAGGAAGCGCTTGTTATAGTCCACAAAATCGCCAGGCCTCTCGCCGGCAAATCGGCTTGCCGTGGCCTCGTCAAACGAACAGAACTCCCAGAACCTCTGGCTCCGCAGGGACGTTGGAAAGTTCCGGAACGCAACCGACTGGCAGAGCGAAACCAGGTCAGAAAGATCGCGGGAAAGGCGGAACCGCCGGGCATGGCCAGGGGAGCATGTGATCACGATCTCGCCCTCAGCCCCAGTCACTCGCTGAGACAGCTCCGCCCCCTCGTCCTCCTCAGGCACCTCCCCATCTGCCCCAGTGCAGGCCACGCCCAGCTTTAAGGCCTTCAGCAGGACACGCCCCCTCAGCTCTGCAGGGGAGAGGAGGTAGCTGGAGTCAGGGTTGGGCGGGGTCGTGTACAGTTGATCTCCCAGAATCCCTTGCAGGTGTTGAAACATGACGGCTTGCTGTCGCAGAGAGCAGTGGTTCTCCAGGCAAACGAATAAAGGGTACTCCGACGCCACAAACGCGTACCTATCCAAATGCAGCAAGAATACAATCACAACGCAACAATAACCTGAAATACATCATAACACACAACACCATCAGAAAAAAACTCAACAGTAACACGCCGTCAGAACGTACTCCAAAGCTCCAAACACGTCCCCACACAAACGCTACAATACTACAATTACCCAACAACTACATCCTAAAATACATGAACCACAAAATCAGAACAAAATACAACAGTAACACACCATCAGAGTACTTGAAGCCACAGACAAATACAGTGCTGAGAAAAAGTATTTGCCCCCTTCCTGATTTCTTATTTTTTTGCATATTTGTTACACTTAAATATTTCAGATCCTCAAACAATTTTTAATATTAGACAGAGACAACCCAAGTAAATGCAAAATGCAGCTTTTAAAGTCAGTGTTCATGATTCATCAGTAAGAAAGAGACAGGGCAAAAATGGCATCCATGGGAGAGTTCTAAGGCGAAAACCACTGCTGACCAAAAAGAACACCAAGGCTCGTCTCACATTTGCCAGAAAACATCCTGATGATCTCCAAGACTTTTCGGAAAATATTCTATGGACTGATGAGACAAAAGTTGAACTTTTTGGAAGGTGTGCGTCCTGTTACATTTGACGTATAACTAACACAGCATTTCATAAAAAGAACATCATACCAACAGTCAAACATGGTGGAGGGAGTGTGATGGTTTGGGGCTGCTTTGCTGCTTCAGGACCTGGACGACTTGCCCTAATTGATGGAACCATGAATTCTGCTCTCTACTGGAAAATCCTGAAGGAGAGGGTCCAACCATCAGTTCATGACCTCAAGCTCAAGTGCACTTGGGATATGTAGCAGGACAATGATTCGAAAAATACCAGCAAGTCCACCTCTGAATGGCTTAAAAAAAAAAAACAAAATGGAGGTTTTGGAGTGACTAGTCAAAGTCCAGACATAAATCTGATTGAGATGCTGTGGCATGACCTTAAACAGGCCGTTCATGCGCAAAAACCCTCCAGTGTGACTGAATTAAAACCATTCTGCAAGAACAGTGGGTCAAAATTCCTCAACAGTGATGTGAAAGACTCATTACCAGTTATCCCAAAGGCTTGAATGCAGTTGTTGTTGCCGATGGCACAACCAGTTATTAGGTTTAATTTGTGAAAGTACTTTTTCACACAGGGCCAGCAAGGTTTCAATTGCTTTTTCCCCTTAGTAAATGAAATCATCATTCAAAAACTGCATTTTTTATGTACTCGGGTTATCTTTGTCTAATGTTAAAATTTGTTTGATGATCTGAAACATTTAATAGTGACAAATATGCAAAAAAAAAAGACATCAGGAAGGGGGCAAATACTTTTTCACAGCACAGTACGTACACAAACGCAAAAATACAATATCAAAACAACCATAACCTAAAATGCAACACATCACACAACCACATAAAACACACAATCAGACTATACCCTGACACCACAATGACATGCTTACACAAATACAATAAGTCAATTACAATAATATTTATAAAATCAAGCAGTATTACAAAATGCTAAAATGAACAGCACAGGGATTTGCTTGGGCAACATACTAATGCCACGACATGAAGTGCATCATAGAACAAAATTACAACTCACAACATAAAATTCAATCACAATTCAACAATGTGAGACACAAACACTCTGATACATCACAACATAACACACAATACAATACAATAAAATACAGAAGCGACATGCCTGCAAAAGAAAAATACAATAACAGCTCAAGACTATATATAACACAACAAACAGCACAACAAAATACAACTGGCAACACAGAATTACAACCGAAACCACATGTTCCGTCTCGCATCCAGCTGGCGGCTTGAAAAGTCTTAATTGACTGCCAGGAGTCCAGGACCTCAGACTCCAGCTAAATCTAAGTCATCGATTGGCCACAGTCTGCACAACTTGTTTCTATGGCTTAAATTGGGTTCTGATTGAACCGGCAGAAAGCCATGATCGAAGAGTGGAGCCCTGTCGGACTGATACCGCTCATCAAGTATGATGTGAGTGCCAATATGCTGCAATTCACTAACAGGATTGTCTTTCTCGTAACAGAAAACTCAGTGCGGAGAGAATAAGGCTATTCTATGTTATATGTAACTAGCCCTGTCCGAACGCAGGTGCACCAGCAGGGCTGTCCAAATGGCAGTCGAATACGGCCATGTGACCTGTACCGAAACGCTTACGGCCGCAATCCGAATGAAGAAAAACATTGCGGTCAGAATTCACAGTAATCGACCGGGTCAGGACCAGGCTACTAGTTAGTTAGCATTCCTAGCCATGTCTGAATATTTTTACCGAGTGATGTCAACACGTGTAAACGAGGTTAGCTCTCCAGCGCCACATCTTTGTAAGTTTAAACCCCTTCAAAAATAATGGGACATGCGTCCATCAATATTTCCAAATATCCGCCTGGGACATGCGAGTCTCAAGAACCCATCCATTTGGGCAAATTCTATTTTATAGTCACAAAAATGACACGTATATCCAATGGGTGTTAATTTGTATTAATATATTCAGTATTGAAAGGGTTAAGGAGGGATGTTGGCGTATTTGTAAGGAGAAATTCAGTTTATTTTACAGCATTTTTGTACATTTTTCAGGAACAATACTTGTGTTCTTCTAAAGTGTGATGTTCGTGTATTTCCAATGGAGTGATGTCTGTGTTATAGTTAATGAAAAATATTGGTCTGTTTAATGTGCGTACTGCAATTGCGCACAAGCAGGGAGGCAAGCTTACTTTACGACCGAGACAATAATTAGCAAACTCATTACACAACACCCAGGGCCTGGACAACTACAGTCTGTTGTGTCTTTTCTGATTTATGCTCAATCAGCTGCAGGAAGGAAGGCACACCGGCACCAGCCAAGCAAGGCTAATACCCGGCGCTGCCAACTAAACACGGCATCCAACCCGGCAACGGACTGAGCCATCAGTGCGTTAACTGTGAAAAGCATGTTGTGTGTGGATGTGGCACTGTGGCACAACCCCGTTACCAGAAAATGTGAGACGCTGTGTGAAATGTACAACCCCAATTCCTAAATAGTTGGGACGACGTGTGAATTGTGAATAAAATCAAAATGAAGTGACTTTCAGATCACATGAGCCAATAAGTTATTTACAACAGAACACAGATAACATTTCAAATGTTGAAACTGAGACATTTTACATCCATTTTACATCATTTTCATCCACAAAATGAGCTTCAAATTTTCTGGCTGCAACAGGTCTCAAAAAAGTTGGGACACGGGCAGAGAAGGGCTAAAAAGCAATTAAATGTAAGAGAATCAGCTGAAAAAACATTTAGTGAGTGATTTAGTGAGTTAACTGGCGTCAGGTGTGTAACATGATTGTCTATAAAAGGGATGTTTTTGGGCGCTTTCACACCGGAGCTGTTTGGTCCGCTTTAAACGGACCAGAGTTCGTTTCTTCGGATAGTCCACTTCGTTTGGGCAGGTGTGGCAGCTCTTCCGAACTCTGTTTCGCCTTAAAACGTAAGTCTGAATTCACTTGCAAACGAACCCTGATGCGGTTCGCTTACAGTCGGAAAGGCAAATGGACTATCCAGCGAACCAGAGAGAGGAAGTGAACCGAAGGGAGGTCCTGGCCAATCGATGAGCCGGGTTTTTCTTCTCCCTCGTGATTTTTTTTCTTGGAGTGAGTGCTCATTTCGGGTGATACCACCTCACCGAGCAGCTGTTGTACCTGTAAGACGTTGCACAGACAGGTTGGTCCGCTTTCAGAAGTGCAGTGTGAAAGTGAACCAAACCAATGAAGGTGTGAAATTTTTCGGCATTCGCCGCCCCATCGAACCAAGTCCCCTGGACTATCCTGGTGGGAAAGCACACGTCTCAAAAAAAAAAAAAAAAAAAATCGGGACAATCAGGTGCGACAGTTGCACAAAGTTAAATGATACACCTGATGAAACATCTCACACCGCTAATTAGGCTTATTGGCGACAAGTTAGTGACATGATTGGGAATGAAAAGCCTTTCAGAAGTAAAGATGGCGAGGGGTTCGACTGTTACGATCTGTGATTTCTGCCTGTCCCGCGTTTTCTTCATTTCCACTTGGTTTGTTTAGTTTATGCTTTCAGTATCGTCACCCAGTTTACGCACATCGTTTTTCCTCCGTGATGTCTTACGTTTGGGTGCTTTGCCAGCGCACACCCCTGTCTGCGAGCTGTCACGTTTCGGAGGTTTCCGGTGTTTCACAAGTTCCTTTGCGCCTCGTTTACGTCCTTCAACACTGATGACTAATTAAGTACTAATCACCCTAACACTGTATGTTTTGTCTACTTTATCTACTAACCCTTATTAATATACTAGTCCTGTAAATAACTAACATACTAACTGGCACTATTTGGGAAAAATTATTACTGCTCTAACTAATAATATTACTAATTGAATCTCTTGCTGTCCACACCGATGTGTAACTCCGCCCTCTCTTTGCTATCCTGGTCCTCGCCTGAGTTTCTCCAGAGACTTTGCAACGATCTCTCATACAAACCTGTTTCTCCCATCTCTCCATGAATGGAGCCGTTTTGTTTAAGGATGTCGTGTGAAAACTAGTCTTTGTTATTGTTTTTGTATCGTTTAATTATCTCTTTTGTTTTCCTCCTTTCAGTTTATTCCTCACACCTCACACACATTTTCTCAACACAAAATTGCAAGGATTTTGGGGAATTCGTTCACTATGGTACATAACATCATTAAAAGACTCTGAGAATCTGGAGAAAACTCCATACACAAGAAGCAAGGCCAAAAACCAGTATTGAATGGCTGCGATTGTAAGACGCTCTGGTGGCACCGCATTTCCATGATTCAGTCATGGAAATCACTGCATGGGCTCAGGAACACTGCAAACCACTGGCAGTAAACACAGTTTGTCACTGCATCCACAAATTCAAGTTAAAACTCGACCATGTAAAAAGATTTAACCATACAGAAACAGGATCCACAAATGATGCCGCCTTCTCTGACGTCAAGCTCAGGTAAAATAGACTCAGAAAGAAAGACACCATTAATGCTCAACAATATATTCAGGTTTTGGAGCAACATATACAGCAACATAGCTCCATAGTAAGAGATCTGGGAGCTAAACTGGCCTGCTTGCAATCCAGACCTGTCACCCACTTATTTGGCGCATTATGAAGTGAGAAATATGACTTAAGGGGCCGTGAAGAGTTGAGCATCCTACGTAACACAAGTCTTGGAAAACATTTTGCTTTCAAAACTATGGAAGTTGGTCTACTCAATGCCAGAAGGCATACAGTGTTGTGAAAAGATGAGGCGATGCAAACCAGTGGTAAACATGCCCCAGTCCCAACTTTTTTTAAAAGGTGTTGCTGCCATGAAATTTGAAACGAGCATAATATTTTCAAAAACCATTAAAGTTTCTCAATTTCAACAAAAGATATGTTGTCTTTGTAATACAACTTTCAAATGTAACTCATTGCATTTTGTTTGTATTTACACTTTACCCAGTGTCCCAACTTTTTGGGAAATGGGGTTGCATTTCATATGTTTGTAACCGTGTGTTAGTGGTGAAAAGCATGCTGAGCATGACTGTGGCACGATATTATTTTATAAGTTTGTAAGAGTGTATAAGAATTGTTGTGTTACATAAGTTTGTAGTTACTGCGCTGTGTCGCTGACGTGGCTCTACCTGTTGATGACTTCGATGACACTGCGGAATCCCACCTGAGAGGTGAGGGTGTGGCCGGTGAAGACGACGGGCTCACCGTCAGCCCCGTCCCACACGTCGATCTCCACACTGCGACACCCCATCCTCAGGGCACGGACGTACCCCGACACCTCGGCGCGGCCGCGGAACTGGTCCTGGATGAGGTAGGTGTTGTGGGAGGAGTTGATGTAGTAGTGGGACAGTGGCTGGCTCATGTCCTGACACACGGCACCGTGCTCCGGGTCAAAGATGTGGCACTCGGCGGATGTCAGGTAGGCCGTGAAGCCGTCCAGTGAGAGCCAGCCATTGGAGCGGGCGTCCGGGCAGGGCTCGTAGCATTGGACGACCCGCAGGGCATCGGCCTCGCTTACCTGGGCCAGGCCCTGCTCCGCCTCCAGGAAGCGCATCACGTCTTTAGCATCCAGGAACTCCTTGTTGCTGGAAAACTGCACCAGCAGGAAGTAGATCTCGGGCCGCGTGCACAGGTCGTGGAAGGCCTCCGCGAACTCCTGGCGGGTGACCCCGCCCTTCTCCCGGGCCTTGTGGAACTCTTTAAACTTCAGTTCCGCTTTGGCGGTTTTCACCCAAGGGTTCACAGTCTGGATCAGTTCCACAGCCGCGGTGACGCTGAGCTCATCGCCATGGTAACCATCGCTGTGGTTACCACTCACATGCTGTCCACCGCTGATGCCACAGCACCCATCACCGTGGTTACTGCCATCCTCATGTCCACAGCCCTTCCCGTGGTCGCCATCGCCGTGGTTACAGTTGCTATGCTGGCTGCCCCCTAGGTTACCATTGCCACAATGACCATTTCCCTTGGCGACGGCAGAGTCATACAACTGGGACAGCCAGGCGGAGCGCAGCCCCTGATTGTAGTGGCTCTGCAGCGCGTCCAGCGCGTGCATCCCGTATGACGCCAGGTACCGTAGCCCCGTCACCCAAACCTTCGCCACGTCCGCTGAAGGCGCCACCAGGTCCAGCGTCTCGAACCCCTCGCCATACACCACCGAGAAGGCGCAGTCCTCCGACACCTGCTCGTGCACCGCGGCCGCGCGAAAGACGTCCGTGTTCCGTCCCGTCCGAACCTCGCGGATGGCCGAAACGGCGATGCTGGCTTTCCCTGCCTCCTTCTTGGAGGGCTCCCAGCGCAGGGAGCGCAGGTCAGAGTCCAGCAGGAAGTACCGGCTGTAGACTCGAGCGCTCGGACGCACCTTCCGCAGCTCACTGCCCTCCACCATGGCGGCGATGCAGTCCCCCGCCGCGCTAATCCGGCGCTCTGCCGGCATGCTGCTGAATGACACCGTTTTCTTCCTGTCCCTGCGCTGGCGTGAGCTGTCCTGCAGAGGGCAGCAGAGAGAGAGAGAGAGACATGTCAACACAACAGCAGGAGGAGCCAGCCCAGCAATAACTACAAACTAAGGTCACCAAACAGCTTCTGATTTACCCGTTCAAGCATTTTTATATCCATCTATATCCCATTTATTTGGTGACATGAACAGATATACTGATCTGCCACAAAATTAAAACCACCTGCCTTACATTGTGCAAGTACCCCGGCCCCCGCCACTAAACAGCTCAGTCAAACTGCCATCCGCTTGAATTCCAGAACCCAGGGTTTCCCAGCAGAACATTTCCCAGTACACCACACTCCCTCCAACAGCTTTTTTTCTTCCCATAATGCATCACAGTCCGTCACTTCCCCAGGTGAATGGTGCACACATACCCAGATTATGCATGTGATGTAAAAGAAAATGGGACTCAGCTGACCAGGTAACCATCATCAGAAGCTCCCAGGCCCAGCTCTGACGCTCACGTGAGTATTGTAGGAGTAATTGGTGGTCGATCGCGATTGAAATGGGTATCAGCGCAAGCAAATTATTCATCCCATTGACTTGGATAAACTGCAAATTAGAAACTAATGCTGACGATGGTTACCGGCCGATGGATCAGTAACGTAACCGCGTTTGCCACCGAACGGAATCTGACCGATTGCAATGCGAGAAAGTTGTATTACACGGGTATATACAACCCCAATTCCGAAATAGTTGGGACGAAGTATTAATTGTAAATAAAATCAAAATGCAATGACTTTCAGATGATATAAGCCAATATGTTATTTATAATAGAACGTAGATAAAATTTCAAATCTGATTTGAAACTGAGACATTTTACATTTTAATCCACAAAATGAGCTTATTGCAAATTTTCTGGCAGCAACAGGTCTCAAAAAAGTTGGGACACAGGCAAAAAAGGGATGAAAAAGAAATGAATAAAAAGAGAATCAGCTTAAAGAACATTTAACAAGTAATTACATTAACTGGCATCAGGTGTGTAACAGGATTGGCTATAAAAGGGATGCCTTAGAGAGGCTGAGTCTCTCAGAAGTAAAGATGGCCAGAGGCTCTCCAACCTGTGAAGGCTTGCGTAAAAAAATTGTGGAATATTTTAAAAACAATGTTCCTCAACGTCAAATTGCAAAGGCTTTGAAGGTCTCATCATCGACAGTGCAGAACATAATCAAAAGATTCAGAGAAAGTGGAAAAATCTCTGTGCATAAGGGACAAGACCGAAGACCTTTACTGGATGCCCGTGATCTTTGGGCCCTCAGACGCCACGGCATCACACACTGACATGATTCTGTCATTAACATTACTAAATGGTCCCAGGAATACTTCAAGAAACCACTGTCTGTAAACACAGTCCACTGTGCCGTCCACAGATGCCACCTAAAACTCTATCATGCAAACACGAAGCCATTGTTGAGCATGATTCAGAAGCGCCGCCGTGTTCTGTGGGCCAAGGCTCATTTAAAATGGACTGTAGCAAAGTGTCCTGTGGTCATACAAGTCCAAATTTGACATTCTTGTTGGAAATCATGGGCGTCGTGTCCTCCGGGCTAAAGAGGAGAAAGACCACCCCTCCTGTTATGAGCGTTCAGTTCAAAAGCCAGCATCTCTGATGGTATGGGGATGCATTAGTGCATATGGTGTGGGACACTTGCATGTTTTAAAAAGCACCTTAAATGCTGAAAGGTATATAAAGGTTTTAGAGCAACATATGCTCCCCTCCAGAGGACATCTATTCCAGGGAAGGCCTTGTGTATTTCAGCAGGACAATGCAAAACCACATACTGCAGCTATTACAACAGCATGGCTTCGTAGTAGAAGAGTCCTTGTGCTGAACTGGCCTGCCTGCCGTCCTGATCTTTCACCGATTGAGAACATTTGGTGCATAATTAAACAAAGTCTGTCAAAGGAGACCCAAAACTCTCCAGCAGCTGGAAGCTTGTATTAAACAAGAGTGGGATCAAATTCCAATGGCTAAACTCAAGAAACTTGACTCCTCAATGCCCAGACGCCCCCGCTCTGTGTTAAAAAGAAGCCAGGATGCTACATTATGGTAAACAGGCCCCTGTCTCAACTTTTTTGAGACCTGTTGCAACCATCAAATTTGAAATGAGCTCATTTTGTGGGTAAAATTGTAAAATTTCTCAGTTTCAACATTTGCTATGTTATCTTTGTTCTCTTGTGAATAAAATACTGGCTGGTGTGATCTGAAAGTCATTGCGTTTTGATTTTATTCACAATTTACACATTGTTCCAACTATTTTGGGATTGGGGTTGTATATACACTGCCCGGCCAAAAAAAAGTCGCACACTGTAATATTTAGTTGGAACCCCTGTAGCTTTGATTACAGTGCATATTCTTCTTGTCATTGTTTTAACATCTATATGCAATGCCAGAACATTTATTTCCGATCAGAAATGCCATAATTTTTGGCCGAGATCTTGTCTTCTCGACATAATGGTTGAAGCACTCGGTGGTCTTTCTTGAGCACATCCCAATAACTGTTAGTGTGTTCAAGGTCAGGACTTTGTGGTGGCAAATTTGTTTGTGAAAATGATTCCTCATACTTGTTTTTGTCATTCATGTTTTTCTTTGCTAAATACAGGCCAATAATTCGCCCGTTCTGAAATATTGTAACATCTTATCCACCATCAAGGGATGTGTCTTCCGACATGATTTAAAAAAAAAAAAAACGAGTAGCGACGCACTTCATCAGTCAGGGTTAAAATGATTATTGCCAGCTGAAGCATATTGATAACTGCAATAATGATCCAATTATAGAATTTGTTCATTAATTTCCAAACGGTGACTTTTTTTTGGCCGAGCAGTGTATATCATGGGGATTGGGGAGCAGCACAAGGGTGTATGCGTGGGAGTCCATTTATGCCTTCTGTGTGTGTGTGTGTGTGTGTGTGTGTGTGTGTGTACCATGAAGTGCTTTGTTAAGCTATTAAATATGTAAAGTAGATTTCCGTTCATCGGAAATAACATCACCCCATCATGTAAAACAGAGGGAATAGTCATTTACAAAGACTAACGGGAGTTTAAAAACACCAGGCAACCTGTAACGAAGAATGCTCTAATTGAGCAGGTAAGTAACTGCCAGTGTTTGGGAGATAAGATATACCTAGATAAGCATAATTTAAATGCATTAGAAAGCATGGAGTGCATGTAAATGCTGAGCCTTTATTCCGGTCAGCCCAGGACACCAGTGCATGATGGGAAATACCATGCCCTGAAAAATAAACCACAAGCTGCGTGTAGTAGCACCACACCTGCTCTCCCCCGTAAAAACCACACACATCCCAGCTGTGACCACTTTAATCAGCGTATAAAGAGAAGAGCTTCCCAAATATAGGGCCAGAGTAGTTCACATAGTTCAAGGTCTTCTTGATATAAACAGTATAAACCCCTTTTAGAAAAGCCAGTGTTCATGTCAAGCAATAATCCTAAGTACTGCAGCAATGTGGCCTGAATTGGCCACTCTGACGCAAATATAAAATCTCTTTGTGTTGGTTTGGGTCTTGAGAGAAATCATCACAAGGTAAATCATCACAAGGTAAATCATAACAAGGTAAATCATCACAAGGTAAATCATAACAAGGTAAATCATCACAAGGTAAATCATCACAAGGTGCTACTCCACAGATTACTATAACCCTGCTGACTTCAAACGAGTCAAAATCTTCAGCCCCCTCATAACACTGTTAATATTTGATCTTGACCTTTCACCTGATGACCTCCAAAACTCAATCAGTTTCGCCACTGTCAGTGTGGAGTAAACGTCAGATTTCATGAAAATCTCTCCAGTTCAGCTGCAGACGTACCATTGACAAGATGTTTGAGATGGACCATGTGATGGACAAATGCACAAAATGACATATGCAGGGACGGACGACGTGAAAACTACGCTGACCCACTGTGTGTGGTGCAGGTATAATAATTGTCCCACCCAATCTATGTGGTGCCAGTGTAATAATTCTCTCACCCACTGCGTCTGGTGCAGGCGTAATAATGCTCCCACCCACTCTATGTGGTGCAGGCGTAATAATTCTCTCACCCACTGTGTTTGGTGCAGGCGTAATAATTCTACCACCCACTCTATGTGGTGCAGGCGTAATAATTCTCCCACCCACTGCCTGTGGTGCAGGCGTAATAATTCTCCCCGCCACTGTGAGTGGTGCAGATGTAATAATTGTCCCACCCACTGCCTGTGGTGCAGGCGTGATAATTCTCCCACCCACTGTGAGTGGTGCAGGCGTAATAATTTTCCCACCCACTGTGTGTGGTGCAGGCGTAATAATTTTCCCACCCACTATGTGTGGTGCAGGCGTAATAATTATCCCACCCACTGTGTGTTTAGCAGACGTAATAATTCTCCCACCCACTGTGTTTGGTCCAGGTGTAATAATTGTCCCACCCACTGTGTGTGGTGCAGCCGTAATAATTCTCCCACCCACTGTGTTTGGTGCAGGTGTAATAATTCTCCCACCCACTGTGTGTGGTGCAGACGTAATAATTCTCCGGCCCCCTGTGTGTAGTACAGGTGTAATAATTGTCCCACTCACTGTGTGTGGTGCAGCCGTAATA